>JAPEIP010000216.1:81827-98476 GCA_026120095.1 Capsicum chinense
GGTGCGGCATATACTTAATTTTCTATATTACCTTTACGGTTACAAATGGCGAGAAGGAATATTTTCAAGCTAAGGTGGTGCGACGTGTAGGTGGATCTTTGCGTTTCTCAATCGTTAGGCCAAGGGTAATGAAATCTGCTATACATGCTGCATCACATTACGAAGCTCATTTTTGTTTTGTCAAGCTCATCTAGTTATTCGTTCTTCCTTTGGTTTATTTTTAATTCTTATACTAACTCTCTTGTGCTTTTACGTAGGCGAATAGAGCTTCTGGCATATAGTGGATGTGAAGTCTGTGCATCATTTTACCCCGGGTTCAAGCTTTAGTTTTGTGTTTACAGCTCTTGTCAATGTTGGACACTGTTTGTAATAAATTGTGCCTTTGTTTTAAGTTTGTTTGTCGTCATGGTTTAGTTGCTGGTAATTGAAAGTGGTGGGATTATCTATGTCTAGTGTAGAAAGGAGGAAGAACAACTGTGTCTGAACTTTGTTATGACTTATGAAATTATGTTTAAGATAATTTTACTGTGATATTTTATTATTCTGTATCTCGTTTGGTTGAAGCATATTGCATTGGTTGATTCTTGAGACGAGACGTTTGTCGGGTTTGTTGCCATTGCTAACAAAGAAAAGTGCCAAATTTGGGAAGACATTTTCAGCTTCTCAAGTAATAATGACATGATTGCCGGACTGTATTAGTTGTCGAGGGCCCCTTAGCTAGGCATGGTCATTTACCTCTCTATGATCTTACCCAATTAGAACCTTGTCCGTAAGATCCTGCGGGTGTAACTGTGTTCCTATGCACTTCTTGAGTAAAGAAGCATGGAAAACAGGGCATATTTGAGCTAGACGCATCAGGCAGCTCCAACTTGTAGGTTCGGATATGGAGTCTCCTTTGTTGCTGAAAACGCAGGAATTACTGACAGAGTTTCACATAAGCCCTCAACGTCGTCAAATTAGGGAAACAACCGGAGACGACAAGCATATATATTTATAGTTTTGCAAAGCTAGGAAAAAAAAGGCAGTCCGGTGCACTAAAGCTACCTCTATGTACGGTATCCGCTGAAGAGCCACCACAAGGGTGTATTGTACGCAGTCTTACCTTGCTTTTCTACCAGAGGCTGCTCCAAGGCTTAAACTCCTGACCTCCTGGTCACATGACAACAACTTTACCAGAACAACATAGTGCGGCAGAGTCTGAACAACATAGCCATGAATAATGTGTTCGATAGCTATATTTTTAATCCAAGTAGTATCATTCAAGAAATATATAGTTCAACATAATCAAACCTATGGTAAGTTGGAACCATTAGAGGAAAAAAAGTTGAAAAATGAAAGCTCAATTATGCAACGCATTACATATAGTTACGAAGCTAACTCTTGCTAGGTAGGAGGGACATCATATGGTATGATATTTGGAATTTCGGTACGGTAATTTTTCTATTTATGTTTAGTTTGAAGGATCTAAATCACATGGTTATATTAATTAAAGGTTAATTATGCTTAGTTGAATAATACAAGGACCAAAACTAGAACAAACTTGTAACACAAGGACCAAAATCGCCAAAGCCATTTAATTAAAGTTTTTATAAAGGTTTAATATATTTAATGTAGGTTAACTTGGAGTCTAAGTAGGGTTGTTACGTAAAAAAAATCAAATATAAGTCAATTTTTCATCATGAATCCTGGTTTGCCACCACTGGAAACTTGGTTGCCGCAGCCAAGTGAATCGGAATCTGATTCCTCGAGCGAATCAGATTTTGAGCCTTCACCTGAGGATGGAATCTACACGGATGATTTTGGTTTCACGAGCGAATCAGATTCAGACTCAGATTCGGATTTGGATTCAGAGCAAAAGAATGATGATGATGATGATGAGGGTGATGCATTGAGCGGCTACCTAAGATTGGAGCCTTTACCAATAGAGCATGATTATACAAACTGTACATGTTGAAAGATTAGTATGGCAGATTTAGATTCAGATGATGAGTATGTGATCGATAAAGATTGCTGGAACAAGTATTTACAGCAGCTCAATGAGAGCGAGGTATCTTTTTTTATTTTCATCATATTATGTATTTGTGTTTATTGCTGTTGTTTTTGGTTCTATTTGTGTTACTAATTGTGAAACCACATGTGGGATTACACTAGGTTTATTTTCTTTGTTTTTAGTGTTTACATATCGTGGTTCGATGAAGTTGGGTTGAGCACCATGAGGTCTCACATTCAATTGGAGCATGCCATGCATCAAATTGTCTTTCCACCTTTATATTTATATACAGATATTCATGGTTTTCCTTTCTCCTTTTTATTGTATAATTTCTGTCATATAATCTAGCTTCTCTCAGATACTTGTCTAATACAACTTCTGCATTTTTTTCGAAGCTTATTTCTTACAAGAACATATTAGTTGCAATGCGTGATGTTTGTCTCTAATTGGTTGACTTTTACTTTGATAGAGATTTGACATTAAAGATTATCCTAGTGGGCATCCAGCGGCTACCGTATTCCCCATTCCAGCGTACTCGGAAATTCCTTCTTATGCTGAAATGATGAAGGGTTATGCTGCAAAGGCACTTAAGCTGTACAACGAGAAATTTGTATGCTCTTGTCACACTTTCCATTGTCTTTCTACTTGTTTTTTTTCTTGTTTTTGCCAGAAAGCTGACAAAGCTCCTGTGTAGTCGTTTTAGGACGCTAACTATGAGGTCAATGAGATTCTTAAGGTTAATGAAGATGAGTGCGGCACATACTTAATTTTCTATGTTACCTTTACGGTTAAAAATGGCGAGAAGGAATATTTTCAAGCTAAGGTAGTGAGGCGTATGGGTGGAACTTTGCGTTTCCCAGTCGTTAGGCCAAGGGTAATGAAATCTGCTATACATGTCTTTTGTCATCTAGTAATTCGTTCTTCCTTTGGTTTATTTTTAATTCTTATACTAACTCCCTCTCTCTCTCTCTTGTGCTTTTTATGTAAGCGAATGAAGCTTTGGGTGTATAGTGGATGTGAAGTCTGTGCATTGGTTTGCCTCGGGTTCAAGCTTTAGTTTTGCGTCAATAGCTTCTTGTTAATGTTGGACACCGTTTCTAGTTAATTGTGTCTTTGTTTCAAGTTAGTTTGTCATCATGGTTTAGTTGCTAGTAATTGAAAGTGCGAGTATCCATGTCATCAGCTTGTCTGGACAACCCGGTCAATTTTTGGCCGAAAATCACACCCGAAACCCGGGTTCATCCCAAAAACCGTGGATATAGCACACCGAAAATGGTCCATTTGCACCGTTTCACCGGTTTGACCCAACCAAACCGCCCAGAAAACCAAAATGGCCCATACTAGGTCACTCCTCAGCCTGCCTGGGGCAGCCCGGTCAATTTTTGGACAAAATCATGCCTGGACCCTGGGCCCACCCCAAAAATCGTAGGCAATAGCACACCGATTTGGCCCAAAAATGACTCGTTTATGTCATTTTGCCCATCTGACTAACCAAACCGCCCAGAAAACCAAGATGGCCTACACTAGGCGGCTCCTCAGCCTGCCTGGGGCAGCCCAATTAATTTTTGGCCAAAATCACTGTCGGATCCTAGGCCCACCCCAAAACTGCAGGCTATAGCAAAGCGATTTGGCCCGAAAATGGCCTGTTTGCACCGTTTTTCTTGTTTGACCAACCAAACCACCTAGAAAATCAAAATAGCCTATATTGTCACTGCCCAGCTACCTGGTGTAGCCCGGCCAAAATCACGCCTGGACCCCGAGCTCACCCCAAAAATCGTGGGCTATAGCACACTTATCTGACCCAAAAATATCTCGTTCATGCCGTTTTGCATGTTTGACCAACCAAATCACCCAGAAAACTAAAATGGCCCACACTAGGCTGCTCCCCAGACTGCCTGGGGCAGCCCGTTCAATTTTCAGCAAAAATCATGCTCAAACCCTGGGCTCACCCCAAAAATCGTGGGTGATAGCACACCGATTTGGATCGAAAATGGTCCGTTCGCGCCGTTTCGATCGTTTGGCCAACCAAACCGCCTAAAAATCCAAAATGTCATACACTAGGCCGCTTCCCAGCCTTCTTGGGGTAGCCCGGTTGATTTTTGATCAAAATCATGCCTGCACCCCGAGCCTACCCCAAAAACCATGGGCTATAGCACACCGATTTAGCTCGAAAATTACGCGTTCGCACCTTTTCACCAGTTTGACCAACCAAGTTGCCTAAAAAACCCAAATAGCCCATACTACGCCACTCCCTACCCTGCCTGGAGCAGCTCGATCGATTTTTGGCTAAAATCACGCATAAACCCCGGGCCTACCTAAAAAACCATGGGTTATAGCACGCTGATTTTGCCTGAAAATGGCCTGTTCGCATCGTTTATCCCGTTTGACCAACCAAACCTCCTAGAAAACCAAAAAGGCCCATACTAGATTGCTTCCAAGCCTGCCTGGGGTAGCCCGATTGATTTTTGACCTAAATCATGCCCGAACCCCAAGCCCACCCCAAAAATCGAGGGTGATAGCACACCGATTTGGCACAAAAATGACCCATTAGCATCGTTTTACCCGTTTAACCAAACAAACCGCTCATACTGACCACACTAGGATGATCCCTAACGTCCCTAGCACGCCCCGGTCGATTTTTACCCAAAAGTATGTCCAGACCCTGGGTCCACCCTAGAAACCGTGGGCTATAGCACACCGATTTGGTCTAAAAATGTCATGTTTGCGCCGTTTCGTCCATTTGTCTACCCAAATGGCCACAAAAATTTAAACGGATCACACTGGGATGATCCCCAACCTGTCTGGCATGCCCCGATCAATTTTAGGCACAAAGCGCCCCCGGACCCTGAGCCCACCCTTAAAACCGTGGGCTATACCACACCGATTTGACCCGTAAATGCCTTGTTCACGTCGTTTCACCCGTTTGTCCACCCAAATAGACACAAAATCTAACAGATCACACCGGGACGATCCCCAACCTTCCTGGCATGCCCCGATCAATTTTTGGCCCATGGCACGCCCGGACACCGGGACCATCCCCAAAATCCTGGGCTATAGCAGACTGATTTGGTTCAAAAATGCGTCGTTCGCACCGTTTTAGTTGTTTGTCCACCCAAATGACCACAAAAATTTAAACGGACCTCACTGGAACGATCCCCAACCTCCCTATCATGCCCTGGTCGATTTTCATCCAGAAGCACACCTGGCCTTCGAGTTCACCCCAGAAATCATGGGCTATAGCACACCGATTTGGCCCAAAAATGCCATGTTCGTATTGTTTCATCCGTTTGTCCACCTAAATGGCCACGAAAATTTAAAAAAACCACATTGGGATAATCTCCAACCTCTCTGGCATGCCCTGGATAATTTTCAGCCCACAAAAACCCAAACCCCGAGCCCACCTCAAAATTGTGGGCTATAGCACACTGATTCGACCCGTAAATGCCCCGTTCGCGCCGTTTCGCCCGTTTGTCCACCCAAATGGACACAGAAATCTAACAAACCATACTAGGACGATCCCCAACCCTCTGGCATGCCCCAAAAAAATTTTGTCCCATGGCACGCCCAGACACTGGGGCCACCCTCGAAATCGTGGGCTACAGCACACTGATTTGGCTCGAAAATACCCCGTTCGCGCCGTTTTGATCATTTGTCCACCCAAATGGCCACAAAAATTTAAATGGACCATACTGGAACAATCCTCAACCTCCCTAGCATCCCCGATAGATTTTCATCCAGAAGCACGCTCGGACCCCGGGTCTACCCCAGAAATCGTGGGCTATAGCACACCGATTTGGCCTAAAAATGCCATGTTCGCGTTGTTTTGTCTGTTTGTCCACCCAAATGGCCACAAAAAATTAAAAAGACCACAGTAGGATGATCTCCAACCTCTCTGACATGCCCTGGTCAATTTTTGACCCACAGCACGCCCGAACTCTGAGCCCACCCTCAAAATTGTGGGCTATATCACACTGATTCGACACATAAATGCCCTGTTCACGTCGTTTCACCCGTTTGTCCACCCAAATAGAGACAAAAATCTAACAGACCACACTGGGATGATCCCCAATCTCCTTGGCATGACCTAATCAAGTTTTGACCCACAGCACGCCTGGACACCGAGGACAACCCCAAAACCATGGGTTATAGCACATCAATTTGATCCGAAAATGCCCCGTTTGGCTATTTCACCTGTTTGTCCACCTAATTGGCCACATAAATTTAAACGGACCACACTGGAATAATCACCAGCCTCCCTGGAACTCCTCGATCAATTTTCAACCCACAGCACACCCGAATCCCATGCCCAGCCCCAAAACTGTGGGCTATACCACACTGATTTGGCCAAAAAATTCCCCATTCACGTCGTTTCGCCTATTTTTCCACCCAAATAGCCACGAAAATTTAAAAAGACTACACTGGGATGATCCCCAACTTCCCTAGCATGCCCTGGTCAATTTTTGGCTCATAGCACGTCGGAACCCCTGGTCCACCCGTAAAACCGTAAGCTATAGCACATCAATTTGGCTAAAAAATTCTCCGTTCACGCTGTTTCACCATTTGTCCACCCAAATGGTCACAATAATTTAAACGGACCATACTGGGATGATCCTCATACTCCCTGGCATGCCTCTGTTAATTTTTGGCCTAAAGTATGCTCGAATCCTGGGCCCACCCCCAAAACCGTGAGCTGTAGCACACTGATTTAGCCCGAAAACTCTCCGTTCGAACCGTTTTGCCTGTTTGTCCATCCAAATTGCCACAAATTTAAATGGACCACACTAAGATGGTCCTCAACCTCCCTAGCATGCCTCAATAAATTTTTGGCCCACAGTATGCCCGGACCCCAGGGCCACCCCCAAAATCATGGGCTTTAGCCACTGATTTGGCCTGAAAATGCCCCATTCGTGCTGTTTCGCCCGTTTGTCCACCCTACTGGGCATGAAAATTTAAACGGACCACACTAGAATGATCCCTAACCACCCTTACATACCTTGATAAATTTTGACTCACAGCACACCAGACCCTGGGCCTACCTTTGAAATCATGGGTATAGCACACCGATTTGGCCCAAAAATGCCCCGTTCGTGCCGTTTTGCCCATTTGTCCACCCAAATAATCAAGAAAATTTAAATGAACCACGTTGGGATGATCCCCAATCTCCCTGGGATGCTCTGGTCGATTTTTGGGCCACAGCACGCCTGAACCTCATGTCCACCCCCAAAACCGTGGGCTATAGCACACCAATCTGTCTTGAAAATGCATCGTTCGCTCATTTGTCCACCTAAATAGCCACAAAAATTTAAACGAACCATACTGGGATGATCCCTAACCTCCCTAGCATGCCCCAATCAATTTTTGGCCACAGCACCCCGGACCCTGGGTCCACCCCCAAAACCGTGGGCTATAGCATACCGATTTGGCCAGGAAATGCCCCGTTCATGCTGTTCCGCCAGTTTATCCACCCAAATAGCCTCAAAACTTTAAACTGACTAAACTGGGATGATCCCCAACCTTCCTGGCATGCCCTGATCAATTTTTGGCCCACATCACGTCGGAACCCCTAGCCCACCTCTGAAATTGTAGGCTATAGCACATCGATTTGGCTCAAAAATTCTCCGTTCGCGCTGTTTCGCCTGGTTGTCCACCCAAAGGGCCATAAAAATTTAAATGGACCCAGATTGGGATGATTCTCATCCTCTCTGACATGCCTCGATGAATTTTCAGCCTAAAGTATGCCCGTACCCCAGGCCCACCCCCAAAACTATGGATTATAGCACAACGATTTGGCCCGAAAACTCCCCGTTTGCATCATTTTGCCTGTTTGTCCATCCAAATGAGCATGAAAATTTAAACGAACCATATTAGGATGATCACCAACCTCCCTAGCATGCCCCGATCAATTTTTAGACCACAACATGCCCAGACCCCGAGACCACCCCCAAAATCGTGGGCTTTAGCACATCGATTTGGCTCGAAAATACCCTATTTGCGTCGTTTTGCCCATTTATCCACCCTACTGGGCATGAAAATTTAAGTGGACCATATTGGAATGATCCCTAAACACCCTGACATGCCTCGATCGATTTTTGACTCACAGTATGCCGGACCGATTTAGATAAAAAATGTTGGGCCCACTTTCAAAATCGTGGGCTATAGCACACCGATTTAGATAAAAAATGCTCCGTTCATGCCGTTTCGCCTGTTTGTCCACCCAAATAACCACAAAAATTTAAACGAACCATATTGAGACGATCCCCAACCTCCCTAGCATGTTTCGGTCGATTTTTAGCCCGCAGCATACCCAAACCCCGAGCCCACCCCCAGAATCGTGGGCTATAGTAAACCGATTTGTCCCGAAAATGCCCTGTTCGCCCCATTTTACTCGTTTGTCCACCCAAATGGCCACGAAAATTTAGACAAACCATACTGGGACGATCCCCAACCTCCCTGGAATGCCCCAATCAATTTTTTGCCCACAGTATGCTCGTACCTCGGGTCCACCCCTAAAATCGTGGGCTATAACACACCAATTTGGCCCAAAAATTCCCCGTTTGCACCGTTTTGCCCATTTGTCTAGCCAAATGGCCACGAAAATTTAAACGAACCACACTAGGATGATACTCAACCTCCGTAGCATGCCCTGATTGATTTTCGGATCATAGAACGATCGCACCTCGGGCCCACCCCCAAAACCATGGGCTATAGCACACTGATTTAGCCCATAAATGCCCCGTTCATGCTGTTTTATCTGTTCGTCTAACCAAATGGCAACAAAAATTTAAACAAACCACGTTAGGATGATCCGCAACCTCCCTGACATGCCTTGATTGATTTTTAGGCCACAACACACCCGAACCCAAGGCCCACCCCTCAAAACGTAGGCTATTGCAAACCGATATGGTCCAAAAATGCCCCGTTCATTCCGTTTGATCCGTTTTTCCATCCAAATGGACAAGAAAATTTAAATGAACCACACTGGGACGATCCTCAACCCCCCTGGCATGCCCCGGTCTATTTTTGGCCCATAGAACGCCCGAACCATGGGCTCACAACCAAAATCGTGGGCTATAGCACACCGATTTGACCCAAAAATTCCTCATTTGCGCCATTTCACCCATTTTGTCCACCTAAATGGCCACAAAAATTTAAAAGGACCACACTAGGAGGATCCCCTAACTCCATAGCACGCACCGATCAATTTTTGGCCTACAGTACACTCAGAACTTAGGCCTACCCCTAAAACCGTGGGCTATATCACACCAATTTGGCTTAAAAATGCTCTATTTGCGTCGTTTCGCATGTTTATCCAGCCAAATAGCCATGAAAATTTAAACGAACCCTATTGGGATGATCCCCAACCTCCCTGGCACATCTCGATCAATTTTTGGCCCATAACACATCGGACCCCAATCCCACCGATGAAATCGTGGGCTATAGCACACTATCTTGGCCCAAAAATGCCTCGTTCGCACCGTTTCACCCATTTATCCATCCAAATGGCCACATAAATTTAATTTGACCATACTGGGATGATCCCCAACCTCCTTGGCATGCCTCGATCGATTTTTGGCACACAGCATGCTCGGACCCTTGGCTCACCCCCAAAATCGTGGGCTATATCTCACCAATTTGGCTTGAAAATGCCCCGTTCGCGCTGTTTCACCTGTTTTTCTGCCCAAATGGTCACGAAAATTTAAATGGATTATACTGGATAATCCTCAACCTTCCTGCCATGCTCTGGTCAATTTTGGCCCACAGCACACCCGTACCTGGGGCTCAACCCCGAAATCGTGGGCTATAGCACCTCTGTTTGGCCTGATAATTCCCCGTTCGTGCTGTTTTGCCCTATTGTCCACCCAAATGGCGACGAATATTTAAACAGACAATACTGGGATGATCCCCAACCTCACTGGTATGCATCCATTGATTTTTGGCCCACAGAACGCCCGTAACCCAGGCGCATCCCCAAAATCGTGGGCTATAGCTCACCGATTTAGCCTGAAAATGCCCAGTTCATATTTTTTCGCCGGTTTGTCCACCCAAATAGCCACAAAATTTAAATGGACCATACTGAGATGATCCCAACATCCTTGGCCCGCCCAACAGCACACACAAAACCCGAGCCCACCCCCGAAACCACGGGCTATAACATACCAATTTGGCTTTAAAATGCCCCGTTCGCGCTGTTTTGCCTGTTTGTCTACTTAAATGGCCATAAAAATTTAAACGGACCAACTAGGACGATACCCAATCTCCTTAGCACACCCCGGTCAATTTTTGACCCACAACATGCTTGGACCCTAGGTCCACCCACAAAATCGTGGGCTATAGCATACCGATTTAGCCCGAAAATACCATGTTCGCATCATTTCGCCTATTTGTCCACCTAAATGTCCACGAAAATTTAAAAGAACCATACAGGGACCATCCCCAACCTCCTTGGCATGCCTCGATCGATTTTTTTCCTACAACATGCTTGAACCCCAGGCCTACCACCAAATCTGTGGGCTATAGCATATCGATTTGGCCTAAAAATACCCCATTCGCACCGTTTTGCGCATTTGTCCACCCAAATGACCATGAAAATTTAAACAGACCATACTGGGATGATCCCTAACCTCCCTGGCATGCCTCGATCAATTTTTGGACTATAGCATACCCGGAACCCAGGCGTAACCATGAAAATGTTGGCTATAGCACACTGATTTGGCTTGAAAATACCCAGTTCGCACCATTTTGCCCACCCAAATGGCCACAAAATTTTAAACGAACCATATAGGGATAATCCCTAACCTCCCTGGCATGCCTCAAATGATTTTAGGCCCACAACACTCTAAGAACCTGAGCCCACCCCTTGAAACCGTGGGCTATAGCACAATAATTTGGCCCAAAAATGCCCCGTTCATGCTATTTTTCCCATTTGTCCAACCAAATGACCATAAAAATTTAAACTAACCCCATTGGTATGATCCCCAACCTCTCTGGTATGCCCCAATCAATTAGTGGTCCATAGCATGGCTGTACTCGGGACCAACCCCAAAATCGTGGGCTATAACCCACTGATTTGGTCCAAAAATGGCCCGTGCGCACTGCTTCGCCCGTTTGTCCACACAAATGGCCAAAAAAATTTAAACGGACCACACTTAGATAATCCCCAACCTCCCTGACATGCCTCGGTTAATTTTTAGCCCACAACACGCCCGGACCCCTGACCCACCCCCAAAACCATGGGCTATAGCACACCGATTTGGTCAAAAAATGCCCCATTCTTGATGTTTCTCCCGTTTGTCCACCCAAATAGCCATGAAAATTTAAACAGACCACACAAGGACAATACTCAACCCTCTTAGAATACCCTAATTGATTTTTGGATCACAGCACGCCCGGAACCTAGGCCCATCCCTAAAATCGTAGTCTATAGCACATCGATTTGGCGTTAAAATGTCCTATTCGCACTGTTTATCCCGTTTGTCCACCTAAATGGCAACAAAAATTTAAACGGACCATATATGAACGATCCCAATCACCTTGGCTTGCCCCGATTGATTTTTGGCCCACAACACACCCGGACCCAGAGCCCTCCCCTGAAACTGTAAGCTATAGCACACTGATTTGGCCCAAAAATGTCCCCTTCGCACCGTTTTGCCCTTTTGTCTACCCAAATGGCCACAAAAAATAAAAAGGACCACACTAGGATGATCCACAACCTCCCTGGAATGCTCCGATTGGTTTTTGACCCACAGCACACCCGGACCTCGGGGCCACTCCCAAAACCGTGGGCTATAGCACATCGATTTTTCCCCAAAATGCCCCGTTCGCACCGTTTTACCTGTTTGTCCACCCAAATAGCCACAAAAATTTAAACAGACCATATTGGGATGATCCCAAACCTCCCAAGCATGCCCTGGTTGATTTTTGGCCCACAACACATCCAAACCTTGGGCTCACCCCCAAAACTGTGGGCTATAGCACTCTGATTTACCCCAAAAATACCTCGTTCGCGCTGTTTTGTCCGTTTTTCCACCCAAATAGCCCCAAAAATTTGAACGGACCACACTGGGATGATTTCCAACCTCTCTGACGTGCCTCGGTCAATTTTTGGCCATTACACGCCTGGACCTTGGGCCCACCCCCAAAATCATGGGCTATAGCACACCGATTTAGCCCAAAAATTCCCCATTTACGCCGTTTCACCCATTTGTCCACCCAAATAAACATGAAAATTTAAACGGATTAAACTGGGATGATCCTCAACTTTCCTGGGATGCCTCGGTCAATTTTTGGACCCCTGCACGCCCATACACCGGGCCTACCCCCGAAATTGTGTGCTACAACACGTCGATTTGGCCTGAAAATGCCTTATCACCCTGTTTTGCTCGTCTGTCCATGTAAATGGCCAAAAAAATTTAAATAGACCACACTGGGATGATCCCCAACTTCTATGGCATGCCTCAGTTTTTTTTGGCCCACAACACGCTTGTACCTCGACCCCACCCCCAAAATCGTGGGCTATATCACACTGATTTGGCTCGAAAATGCCCCATTTGAGCTATTTCACCCATTTATTCACCCAAATAGCCATGATAATTTAAACAAACCATATTGGAACGTTCGTACCTCGAGCCCACCCCTAAAACCGTAGGCTATAGCACACCGATCTGGCCTGTAAATGCCCCGTTCATACCGTTTCGCCTATTTGTCTGCCCAAATGGCTATGAAAATTTAAATGAACACACTGGGACTATTCTAAACCTCTCTGGCATGCCTCGATCATTTTTTGAACTAGAGCTTGCTCGAGCCCTGAGCCCACCCCTTAAACCGTGGTCTATAGCATATTGATTTGGCCTGAAAACACCCAGTTTAGGCCGTTTCGCTTGTTTGTCCGCCCAAATGGCTACAAAAATTTAAACGGACCATACTAGGAAGATCCACAACCTCTATAGCATGCCTCGGTCGATATTTGAACCACAGCACGCTCGGACCCCGGGCCCACATAGCACACAAATTTGGCCCAAAAATATCCCGTTCACACTGTTTCATTTGTTTGTCCAACCAAATAGCCACAAAAATTTAAATGGACCATATTGGGATGATCCCTGACCTCCCTGTCATGCCTCGATCTATTTTTTGCCACAACATGCCAGAACCCTGGGCCCACTCCCAAAACTGTGGGCTATAGCACACCAATTTTTCCCAAAAATGCCCCGTACATACCATTTCGCCTGTTTGTCCACCCAAATAGCCACATAAATTTAAACGGACCACACTGGAATGATCCTCAACCTCCCTAGTATGCCTCGATCAATTTTTAGCTTGCAATACGCTGGAACTTGGGCCCACCCCTGAAATCGTGGGCTATACCACACCGATTTAGCCTGAAAATGCCCCGTTCGTGTCATTTTCCCCATTTGTCCACCCAAATGGCCACAAAAATTTAATCAGACCACACTGGGATGATCCCTAATCTCCGTGGCATGCGTCGGTTGATTTTTGGCCTTTAGCATGCTCGGACCTCGGGCCTACCCTCAAAATCGTGGGCTACAGCATACCAATTTTGCCCAAAAATGCCCTGTTCGCGCCATTTTGCTCATTTGTCCACCCAACTGGGCACGAAAATTTAACTGGACCATACTGGGACGATCCTCAATCTCCCTGGCATTCCCAATTGGTTTTTGGCCCACAGAATGCCAGGACCCCGAACCCTCCCCCACAACTGTGGGCTATATCACACTAATTTGGCCTGAAAATGACCCATTCGCACCGTTTTGCCCGTTTGTCCTCCCAAATAGCCACACAAATTTAAACGGACCATATTAAGATGATCCCTAACCTCCCTGGCATGCCCTGATCAATTTTGGTACCACAGCACACCCAGAACCTTGGTCTACCCCCGAAACCGTGGGCTATAGCACACCAATTTTGCCCAAAAACTCTTCGTTCATCTTATTTCACCTGTTTGTCCGCCCAAATGCCACAAAAATTTAAATGGACCATACTGGGATAATCTCCAACTTTTCAGGCATGTCTTAGTCGATTTTTGGCCCACAGAATCTCGGACCCCAGGCCCACCCCCAAAATCATAGGCTATAACACACTTATTTGGCTAAAAAATGCCTCGTTCGCGCCGTTTCGCCTGTTTGTCCACACAAATGGCCACACAAAATTAAATGCACCATATAGGAATGATCTCCAACCTCCCTGGCTGTCCCGATCAATTTTTGGCCCACAGTACACCCGGACCTCGGATTCGCCCCTGAAATCGTGGGCTACGATACACTGATTTAGCCCAAAATTGTCCTATTCGTGGTGTTTTGCCTGTTTGTCCACCAAAATGGTAACAAAAATTTAAAAGGACTATACAGGGATGATCCCCAACCTCTCTGGCATGCCTCAATTGATTTTTAACCCACAACACTCTCGTACCCCGGCCCCACCGCTAAAATCGTGGGCTATAGCACATCTATTTGGTCTAAAACTGCCTCATTGTCATCGTTTCGCTAATTTATTCACCTAAATGGCCATGATAATTTAAACAGACTACACTGGGATGATTCCAACCTTCCTGGCATGCCACGATCAATTTTTGGACCACAACACTCCCGTATCCTGGGCCTACCCCAGAAACCATGGGCTATAGCACACCTATTTGGCTTGTAAATGCCCCGTTCACGTCGTTTTGCCCGTTTGTCCACCCAAATGGCCTCAGAAAATTAAATGAACCATACTGGGATGATCTCCAACCTCCCTGGCATGCCCCGATCGATTTTTCGTCCATAGCATGCCCGGACCCCGATCCCACCCCCGAAATCATGGACTATAGCACATTAATTTAGCCCGAAAACACCCCATTCGGGCTGTTTCGCTCGTTTGTCCAACCAAATGGCCATGAAAAATTAAAAATACCACACTGGGATGATCCTTAACCTCTTTGGCATGCCCCGGTTGATTTTTGGCTGATAGCATGCCCGGACCCTGGGCCCACCCCCAAAATCGTAGACTATAGCAAATTGATTTGGCCCAAAAATACCCCATTCGGGCTGTTTCGCTCATTTGTCCACCCAAATGGCCATGAAAATTTGTAACCTCTCTGGCAGGACCCGATTGATTTTAAACCCACAACACGCTCGAACCCTAGGCCCACCTCTAAAACTATGGGCTATAGCACACATATGTGGCGTGAAAATGCCCCATTTGCCCCGTTTTGCCCGTTTGTCCACCCAAATGGCCATAAAAATTGGGGGTCCTGATATGGATACATTAGTTTCAAAAATGACAGCACAGGGGTGGTCATCCTTGTTTCTTCAAGGTGATCATCAGAGAATATTTGGTAAAAATGAGGTGTATGAGTTTTATACCAATGGAGTTGCAATTGGGGAAATGATTTCAACCACAGTTCATGGGAAAACCATCAATCTTTATCCTACTGATCTGGGTAGAATTCTCAGTGTTCCAACTGGTGGTTGGTGTCATTATGTGAAGGGATCTTGGCCACCTCTTGATAATCTTCCATCCACTCTTGATATCTGTAAAAAATTCTCTGGGAATCCTCTTCTTTCCTCTTATCGTAGGGTCATGAAAAATGAGATGTCCTCTCTTTATTAGTCCTATTTTGGTGTGGTTCACAAAATGATCTTGCCTCGACAGGAAAGGCGCACAGTTACAAGTTTTCTTGATCTTACCTTGATGGAACTATTGAATTCTGAGATTCCAATAGACCTTCATCTGCTCATCATTAAGCATATGCAAAGGTACTTGTTAAAGATACAAATGGTCATGCTCTGCCTTATCAATTCTGGTTTGCATCTGTTTTCGATGATTTTCATGTACCTGTCAAGGCATAGTCCTTGCAGACGACTAAGGATATGATTGGACAACTGAACTATGCTAAGTTACCTGCTACCATGAGACATGCTGACAACCCTATGCAAAAGTTGCAAAATGCCTTAGAGGAAAAGCAGGGTGAGCTAGAGGGTGCACAGGCTGCATTGGTAGCTGCACAGGCTGTTCATGAAGATGAAAAGAGGGTTCTTGAAGCTAAAATTGCATCCCTTACAGAAATCTTGGATAAGGAACGCACTGAAAATGCTGATATCATTAGGAAGTTAACCTCCCTTATTCCCTCCACCTCCTTCAATTAAAATCCTTTGTCATCATTTAATCCTGTTCACTATGATGCTCTCATGTTTACCTTGTTTCTCTTTTTGTTTTACTGGGTAGCAATAATTGTATCTGTTTTGTTTAAAATGGACCTTTTTTGCTTCACTTGATCTACTTCTGCTTAATTCAATGCATAGTTATCTCTTGCCCCAGTGGGCATGAATTATTAAACAATTTTTACTTGATGGCTCAGCTTTTCAATGATGTCAAAAGGGGGAAGAACAGATTATACAATGCTTATAACTCAATTGGACTAACCCGTTTCATTCTACTGTGATTCTGTTATTTAATTCCTTCTTAAGTATGTTAGGATTCTGTAATACTGAAGCTACTATGTTTGTCATCATCAAAAAGGGGGAATTTTTTAGGGCATGAGGAGTTTTGATGATAGACATGTGAATGAAACACGTTGAAGAAGCTGGTCCATTCAAGGTGAAATAGTCTAGCTGGCACAGGAGTTTGGATGATATGATTATGTGTTCAAGACAAACTTAGATAA
>JAPEIP010000216.1:98947-108950 GCA_026120095.1 Capsicum chinense
AGTAATAGGAGTTAGAAGTTTTAATTCCTAGGTTACAAGAAGTCTTGTAATTTTGTTGATTGTTGAGGCTCAAGTATTTTAGTGAAGTTGGGTTAAATCCTATAGAGGTACAGGTCGTGGTTTTTTACTCCTTTCTTGAGCTGCTTGTTTTCCACGTAAAAATACTGTGTTCGGTTTACTTCTGTGAACCACGTTTACTTACTTGTTCCCCAGATAGGCAATTAGTAGGATGCATACTCTAACACAATGTTTACTTACGAATATAGCCTTTGTCGTACTGAGATTCAAGCAGTGTTTAAATTTTCAGGCATAGGTGTAATATTCAAAATAAAAAAACTTAAACAACTTCTCTATCCACTTGCTCAATATCACAACTTGATAAGTAGCTAAGAATTATTTTTTTCATTTTGGTGTCTTATTAAACTTTTATAGGAAAATCATTATACAAATCACATCTCAATAGAGCAAATAGAGAAGTTAACAGATAACAACTGCTCATTTATCAAAATTAGCAGCGTTGTTAACCCATTTACGAGCTTCTAATTTCCAGCGCTATAGTCATAAATTGTCTCTCGAATGCATGTATGTGACGTAGTTGACATATGAAAAATACATTACATAAGTAGAAGCTAATGTATCTGTTAGTGGCTATACAACATGTAAAATTTACGAAAATAGTATGAAGTTTTTACCTTTTCTGTACGAGTTGAGCGGCGTATGAGAAATCTAACAATGTTTGCTGTACATGATTGATTAATGAAATCCCAATACAATTGATAAACTACATGTACAC
The DNA here is from genome assembly GCA_026120095.1 of Capsicum chinense. Taxonomy (NCBI): domain Eukaryota; kingdom Viridiplantae; phylum Streptophyta; class Magnoliopsida; order Solanales; family Solanaceae; genus Capsicum; species Capsicum chinense. Next base: position 99,741 of record JAPEIP010000216.1, read on the forward strand.
CTAAAATAAATGACCACAATAAAATAAGGATTAGCTTAACACCAGATTTAAATCTATGAATATAAATAGTATATTACCTTACAAAAATACCATAATTCAATGAAATTACTTCATAAAAACAACAACACGAAATTAACCATAAAAAATTAGTCGTCTGTGTTAATATATTTATACCATACAAACACTGAACAACATAAAGATATTATTAGCAAGCTCTCAAGTATAAATAAAATAATCAAAGCAATATATTAACAGACAAATTTAGATATATATTAAAATTCGCCAAAAGAAATACAAAAATAGGTTTAGATGAATCGAACCTGGCTATCGATCGAGAACAACAGAAAAATCAATGCATGCAACATAATTAAAAATTCAATTACCAATCAAATAACAAAAATTGAAAGAAATACACAATCAGTCAGATATAAAATCAAAAGAAAAATAAGAGAGATACTTGTTACGTTTCATAGTAGTTGAGCATTTTTCACTTTTTGTACGATGATTAAGTACTAATGAAATGATCAATCTTATTGCTACACCTTTTATTCATATTAATAGACATAAAAATAATTTGTTTGAGCTTACAAAGAGTATATTAATTATAAGGGCAAAATAAAAAAAATTAATTAATTATATCTTGCTTTAATAACTGATCAACTAATTTTGAACATCTACTTTTAATAATATGATCAACTAATATGGGCAGATATAAACAAAATTGAGAAAAGAATAAGGTACTTTCTCTGTTCGGATTTATTTGTCCCTATTTTTCTAACTCAATTTTCATTTTTACTTGTCATTTTTAATAAATCAAGAAAAGATAATTTTTTTTTATATTTTACCCTTAACATTAATTATTTATTCTCCAATCATATTACAACTAAACATCAATTAATAGTGGCAATAAATTTAACATTTTATATAATTATTGAAAATTTTAATTTTGAATCTATCAAAATATATAATTAGTTTTCAATATATCAAACAAAAAAAAATATATATTTTTTAAATATATATAATTAGCTCTCGATATACTTTTTTTTATTTTGAATCTGTTGAGATACATAATATACATGGAAGAGAGAACTTCCGGTCAAGTTTTTGTTTAATGTTGTTGTCTGTTCTTCTTTTTCTCCTTCCTCTTAACTAGCAGCATGCCTCTTCCCTTCCTCTTTTCCGCCGCGTCGGAATTGGTTACCAGCAGGCTGTCTAGCCACCAAGCACACCACGTGCCTCCCCCTCTTTCTCCTTATTCCCGTTGTCTCGTCAGAAATATTGACCGACGAGCATCACCAACCACCATCAGTGTATCATCTCCCTTTACCTCCATTTCTGTTTAAAAAAGAAAAAAAAATTATTAGTATTATTTTTTAGATCTGTTTGGGTTGTTTTATTTTTGGCATTGCTCCGGCGAAAGTCGTTGAAGCAACACCACTCCGGTCAGTGCCTTGTCTTGTTGTATACGTTAATGTGCTTGTTGATTTTTAGTTTCATAAATATGGCCGGAAGAAAATTTTTCTGGCAAACCTCATGAACTCCAGTGAACTTGGCCAGAAAGCACGTTGCTCTGTCGTTCTTTTGCCATTTGAAGTAGCGGTATCTACTCCAATGCTTGATAATATTATGTTTGTTCTTATTTAAATTTTGTCCAGATCTGTTCGGGATTGACCATAACTCTCTCTTTTGCTGCTTTATTTTTGTGAAAATTTGAATTATTGTTTACTGCTCCTTCACAATTCTCTTGGACAATTTTGTCCCTCACACTTGTTTGCACTGTAAATGGACATATACTACACTAATATTGGCCGATGATTATATCTCTCCATTGAATTTTTGAGGTCACCTCATTACAAATGATAGACTTTTCTTTCTCAAATTTATTATTTTATATCAAAATAAATATATGATCGATAAAAAAATTCTTCGTCGATTTTCAAGGCCTCCCAAATAAAAGAAGAACATTACGTAAATAAATACGTAACAAAAATAAATTAACTCGGGCGGTGGCGAAATCTTTACAACCTCACTATAACACAAAGACTTTTACGATTCGTATCTTATTGACCATCCACTTTGTAGCCATGCCGTATCTAAAACTTAATCCGAGCTCACACTTTAACAAAAATTCTATTTATGTACATATATGCACATACATAGTTCTTAATTTATTTTAACTACTAACATGTTTGTACAGGTTCTCGAGAATGCTTGTCGAAAATAATATTCAAAGGAGAATTTTATATTTGTATTTTTCCTTATAATTGTACACATTAAACATAATGAAAACTTTAATTTTTGGGGTGTCGAGCAGGGACATTCTTTGCTTATATATTTATTAACACATGTTTAGGAGAACTTAGGCCGTTTACACTAACAAATTAAATTGATCAATTAACTCACACATTGGCATCACAAACAGTGCATAGTTTTTCTTTCAAATGAAATTTTTATTTTTTTCTCCATAATTTCGATCAAGTAGGTAGTATTATTTAAAAATACTTTTCCTTTTAGTACATATTTTTCTTTTCATACGTCACAAAGTATTTTTCCTTTTCACATGTAATCTATACATTATTATACATACCATTTACATATTTTCATAACAATAGGTTTTATTCATATGCTTAATATACATACATTTTTCATATTATTTTAAATATTTACATTTTTCAAAAGAATTATTTTTACCTCCTCCCTCTTTGATAAATTTAGTCTAGTTGGGCACAGTATTTGTTGATTCTGAAGGATGCCTAATCCCTTCCCTTCTGAATAATTTGAACTCTTGCCTAGAATCTTAAATTGATTTTTGCAGACTAAACACATTTGTCATATATGCTAATAAAAAAAATAGGTTTTCTTATTTTCCTTTAAAAATAGGTGGCGACTTTGTATAAATTTTAATTCTTTTAGAGTCTGTAAAACATGTTTTGTTTAACCTTGCAAAAACAAGACATGGCAGTCACCACTGGCATGTATAGTTTTAGACATTGCCTGCTCAGGTTCTATTTTAATATCTTTCACGTTCAGACAGGATCTACTTTTTTTATTTTCTTGATAGCAGCTACTGTGTCACCTGTCTGAACATTTTTAAAATTTTCTCGCTTATTATCATTGCTTTCCTTCGCCACATGATGAGTTGTATTATACCTAATTCAATATCTTTTCAAATATATGGAAGTCAAGACATCTATTGCTCGACTCTCAGCTACTATGTATCATTCCTACCCTTCTTCTTCTTCAACAACTTTTTCAATTTGAGCCATGTTGCACTCCGTGGCTCGTTAATATCTTTTTATGTGTCCTGCTTTTTCACACCAATAACATCTGAAAGGTTTCTTACTATAATTATTAAAAGTCTCTTCCTTCTTTCCAGGTGAGCTTGAACTACTTGTGGATCGAGAGTGGGGCATATCTCTTGTTGTTTTTCCTTTAAAATTCCTCCTGCCAGCTACAATAGCATTTTCTTCCCCTTCATTGATTAATACTCCAGCCATTTATTTAGCTAATAATTCCTGTGATGATAATAAATTCTCAAACTCCTCCAAGGATGGTTGTTGAGTCATCCTTAAATCGATGTCACAAAGTGAATATATTCTGGTTTCAAATCACAAATAATATTTCTTCTTATTCATACTTCAGAGATAGCCTCATCCAGATTTGATAAAGAGATCTCAACGCAAAAATTCTTAATCCTTAAGAAATACTCGGCAATAGAAAGATTACCTTGGTTAGAGTTGGCCAATTCATTCTTCAATATCTGTAGCTGAGCTTCATTCTTCTTATTGAATAATTGATTGAGGGTCCTCCATATTTCTTGGGCTAATTTTCACCTTATAATAGGAACAAATAAGCTGGAGGATATGGATCTCTTCAAGATGAACTCTGACTTCGCATTAGTCTGCTTCTACTTCTTATATACACCATTATTTTTTGGTCCGACGTCAGGAGGATTTGTTTTACTTCCATTGACAATATCCCACAAGTACTTACCCACAAGGTATGATTCCATACATGTCTTCCATACCTTTTAATTTGATTGATTTAACAACTTTATTCCCAGTCCATTACCACGACTGTTAAAATCCATGAAGACAAATTAGTTGAATCCATCACTAACCCGATCTTCAATAGAATTCAGAAGTTAACGTGTTTCTATGACTCTTATATCATATAGAGTATAGCAGAAGAAAGGTGTAATTGGAGAGACCTTCTACTAGCCCAAGATTGAAAAATAAGATCGGAAGATTTAACTAGGAAGAGGAAGCTAGAAAGAAGAAGGAAGATATTAAAAGAAAGAACTTAGCTTTGGAAGAAGACTACTTGAATTTGTTTGTATTGAATTTGCTTTTTGGATGATTACAAATGTCTAATGTCATCCCCTATTTATACTTGTATAGGGATGATTCTAGATACTACAAATCTAGAATATTCTATCATCTTCTACAAATATCATCATCAAATATCTAACACTCTAGAATATCTAGACTTGTCCTAAGTACAAATATCGAAGATATTGCACTATAACTTTCTAAATTTTTCTATCAAGAATTACCTAAAATATATAGATATTTTATCAAAATGATTATAGTAAATACTACAGTAAACTATTCTAGAAACTTTACAAGAAATCTATGATTCCAAAAAATCTACTTTAATATTTTCACAGGTATATGGTATACATTTAAATTTTTTTTGATATATGGCATGGTATTTGGTATTTATAAATGGCATACCGAAATATTGAATACCATATTAAAGTATATATTAGAACTTTAGCTACTCTATCTTGATTGTAATGTTTGTTTTTGTGTAGTTGATTAACAATTTGAATGTGTCTATGTGTGATGTGTAATTATGATACAATTGAGATATGCTTTAGAAAAGTCAAAGTAATAATACTCTATTATGTATATATTATCGAAGTTGAATAACCTATGCTTACCGATTACCATACCTCAAAATACCGAAATCAAACATTAAAGTACCAAACCATAGCGAATTAATATGGTATGGTAATAATATAGTGTTTTTCGAAATCGAATACTGAAATTACCGTACCAAAATTTCATACACCCTATCATACCATATCATGTCCACCCCTACACACGAGTGGCTATTACAACTTAATTATCAGGGGCATAGAAAGATTCAAAGGGTTTTTCAGCATAGAAGTAACCCTCAGTGACTATTGTTAGATTACTTATACCAGAAGTAATTAGTTTTGTTCAAAATTGATTGATTATATTCAGCATCTCAATTTTTATCCACCAGGAATATAGAAGGATGGTAGTCATAAACCAATAGATGTTAGAAGCATCTGTGCGATATTATTTTGATGAATGCTGATTCTTTTTGTTTGAGAAATAATTATTCAATTGGTAATAAATATGTAAGACCCCGTAAAAGTTTTAGTCCAATTCAGTTTCATATAACTTGTAATAAGGGGTCCCAGATTTGGAAAAATCCAGCTAAGTTTTAAGACTTAGAATCATTTATAACCTTCGTTGTTGGATGATCTTATTTTTGATCCTTACGACCTTAGAATGTTGATTCATGATCAGGAATGTCAATAGGTCATCTTGGGAGAGTTTCAATTTTTTTGGACATCGTTAAAGACATGTTTGGATATCCAAAATAGTGAGTCGACGCAATCAGGCCACGAAGCGTTAGTAATCGCGTCGACCATTGACGCGGTGCGTCAACAATTACATTGACACCATCGACATGGCGCGTCGGTTATCATGTCATTGGGTGGAGTTTTCACACTTAGTTACAGGTTGTGGGGGCAATTAAGTCATTTTTCTCCCACATTAAACCCCCATAACACGAAATTCAGCCCCTCAATAGGCAAAATACATTCGCTCATTCACAAAATCCTCTCAAGAAATAAACTTTAATTCATCAAGATCAAGATCAAGTTCCAAGAAATACCCAACAATCTTCATTAATTCTGTCACTCAGGTATGATAGGTGTTCATCCTTGAGTCTCCTTCCACCCTTGACGTTCAAGAATCCTTTTCAAAACTTGAATTATGATTCCCATGTTATGAATTGAATTATGCTCATGTTTGTGTTGTTGTATGGGTTTCAAGTTAAGATCTTTTATGAGTTCCATGAAATTTAGTTAGCATGTGTGTTGAATTTTGAATCTCTCATGTCAAAACCCTTGAATTTGTAAGTTTCATGTTGTAGTTATGATGTCCTATGTGGTTAGTTCTCATGTATAGCAATCATGCTCCCCAAGTGTTTGATACAATGTCCATATGAATAAATTATGCATGGTAACTTATTATTGTGTTGCTAAAGTTGTGATATGAGTTTAGCAATTAGGCTATCGAGTCCTGGGGGGTATTTATTACCCGAAATCTAGTTGTTTACTTAGTTGCAGTAGTTCTAGAATAGTCTCGGTAAAGGTCAATAACTGTAGTACTCAGTCAGTTAACAAAACTCAGTGAACTCAGTCCAGTTCAGTCAGTCAACACGATCAGGGTCAGTTCAGTCAAGCTTAGTACAGTTTAGTGATCAGTGTCTTTCAGTTGGAAGTAGGATTCAGCACTGAGCAAATCTAGGGATAGGGGCATTCTGCGAGTTGGGGTTTGACCCTTAGTAGCAATCCCTGAGCTACAGAACTACATAGCCAGCATAGGGTAAGTCGTCCTCTTACCAGACTAGGGTTGACACAGTCATATATATATTTCATAAGTCTTCCTGCCAGATTAAGGTTGACACAGCCTTATTAGTATCCCGTGGAAAAGTGCTAACACCCTTCCAACTAGGGTCACAGTTTGGACCCCAAATTACTCTATAATCAGGGTATGTCGGTTAGATGATAACTTCCACAGTTACAGTTTCAGTCACAATATTCAGTAAAGAACTCAGTTAGTTCTACAGAACTATGGCTATCAATTATCAGTTACTCAACCATCAGAATTCAGTACTCAGTTTCAGTATAATCTCAGATACACGATGCATACCTATATGTGCAGTATTGCATGTTCAGTATGTTCAGTAGTTATAGTTTTACATGTACTCTCATTCAGTTACTTCATGATGCTTATTCAGTCAGTCACCATTTCATGCATATGAATCCATGTATATCAGCCTTACTACTTAGCATACCAGTACATTCCTCGTACTGGTCACATACTTTCTTTTGTGCTATGATGTCTCATATCATAGGTTCGGACGCTCAGGTTCCTAATCGTACTTAGCAGCTCAGGCTATTAGCAACAGTTATAGTGGTGAGTCCTTATATTTCGAGGACAAAGTTTATCTATTTCAGTATTCTAGTAGTTCAGTAGTTATTTCAGTCAAAGTTAGTTAGGGGTTTGTCCCATCAACTTCATATTCAGAAAGTTAGAGGCTCTCAGACTAGCATAGTTAGTTATTCAGTTTTCAGATGTTATTATCAGTTATACTCAGTTATAATTTTCAGTATTTTGAGAACTTTATGGAATTTTTAGATTTCTTCCGCATATATATTCCAGTATTATATTCAGTGCTCACAGCAGGTACCAGTCATGGGTTAGCTTGTGGTCTTTCAGGGTCGTAAGCACCTTGTGATGCCCAGAGTGTACTCTTAGGGCATTACGAACTTGGTATCAGAGCTTAAGGTTATAAAGAGTCCTAGGAATTCTAAAAGTCACGTCAAGTAGAGTCTTGTGCATGTGTGTGTAGCGCGCTACACTTATGGACAAGAGGCTATGAGGCATTTTTAGGAAAAGTTCCCTTCCTTCAGTGTTCATATCGTGTGAGTGAGCATGTGCTCAAATTAAAATCTTTGTCTAATTCTAATATTCCTTTTGTTTATAGAATATGCCTCCTAGAAAAACTAACGGAAAAAGAAACAAGAATTAACCCGCACCTCAGCTAGTATAGGAAGATCACCTGAATGAGCATGTCTCCCACACCAAATTTAGATTTGATTTCACTACCTTAGATTATTCAGTAATTTCTCAGAACAATCTATAGGTTGTTGTCCTTTCTAGGATTTTGGTTCATGCTCAACCGAGTGAGAGGGGAGAGCGTAAGAAGAAAGAGAGAAAGAATAAGAGGTCCAGAACAATAGTTTTAAGCCTAGATCAAAGGGTAGTAATCTCTCCCAATCCCGTAAAAAATTCTCAGCCCCAGCTTCGCCTTCATCCAGTGCGCCAGTGCCTAAGTTTAAGAATGATAGTCGAGATAGAGCACCAGGCTCTAAGTCACAAGGTCGTGGGAAGGGTGTTCGTACTAATCCGCTTTGCAAAGAATGTGGTAAGAATCATAAGGGTATGTGTAAAATCGGCAATGATGTGTGTTTTGGGAGTAGCAAGCCAGGCCACAGAGTTAGAGATTGCCCAAAGCTTGGTCAGTAGGGTCGGTCCAACCATCCTCGAGTTTCATCCAATCACCTGAGTCAGCAGGGTTTTGCCACTTCCAGTGTTAATAGTGGTTAGCGTTAGAACATATTAGATGTAATGCAGGCCCGACATAATCAGGAAAATTCTCTTAATGTAGTTACGGGTACGTTACCGACCATTCATTTACATATTTATGCCTTGTTAGATCCTGGGGCTTCTCTTTGTTTTGTAACCCCCGATGTAGTTGTCAAGTTTAGTGTCAGTCCCAAAACCTTAGCAGAGCCCTTCTCATGTCTACTATAGTGGGTATATCTATCCTAGCCAGACGGGTATATAGAAATTACTCGGTTATAGTATCCCAGTAAATTGCTTCAGTTGATTTCAAAAATAGAGTAGTTCAGTTTTAGCTTCTCAATGAATCAACCAGTGAATGAAGAGGTAGTACCTCAGTGCTTAGGGGTCAGATGTGATTTCAGCTTCCTTCTCAAAATCCTAAGACAGCATATGATCTAGAGTTAGAATCATGAAACCAGGAATTTAGCAATAGTAGTAAATTTGGGATGGTGTTATCTGAAGTTGAGCAGATTATATATTTCATGGGACTAGTCACGTGAAAGGTGAATCAGTAGGCTTGAAGCAGTGTATACAAGAATTTAAGTTTGTTGATTCGAAATATGTGTTGTATATGTGATATTTGTAGGCTATGATGAAAGTAGTATAGTTATTAAAGAATTAGGGATATCCATGTTATGTGTTAGGATCTAAGTTTGAATCTTTGAAGGTTGAGCTAATAGAAAAAAGATTTTCAAATTCTAAGTTAGTCAGTTCTTAAGTTGTTACATGATGTATTTGGGGCTATAGAAAGTTA
>JAPEIP010000217.1:0-28346 GCA_026120095.1 Capsicum chinense
TCCTGACTTTGTAGCTGACCCTAGAGCGAGTATGAGTAATTTTTTTTCTGGTGTATCGAGTTATAAGTTAAAAGAGTATAGAGCTACCATGCTCAATAGAGATATGGACCTTTCTAGGATAATGATTCATGTGTAATAGATTGAGGCAAATAAGATGAATGAGAGAGAGAGGGGGAGTAAAAGAGCCAAGAAAGGTAGTTGTGGTCTCTCGCAGTCGGGGTCTCAAAGTGGTAGTAGCTCTCAGCATGGTCGGAGATTTTTAGTTCCCACTCCGTCTTCAGCTAGTGTACTCATACCTATGTTTGGGGGTGTCAGATTTGAGCGAGCGCCAAGCTCAAAAGCCCAGAATAGTACTAGTGGTGTTCGTACCTACCCATTGTGTGAAGAATGCAGTAAGAATCATAAGGATGTATGTAGAGCCGATGGCGATGTGTGTATTATATGTGGCGAGACCATTCATAATGTTCGAGACTGTCCTAAGCCAGGTCCCCGAAATCAGCGCAGTCATCCTTCAGGCTTTCCTTGATTGGGAAATATCCCCTGAAATAGACTCGGGTAAGTTATGAGCAGTTCATTATTATAATATGCATTATAAGATCTTTTTCTTTCATTATGAGCTTATACGCTAGCATGATTCAAAGCTGAGTTTTAGGTCTCCATCGGTCAATTATGAACCATTCGTAGGTGCCTCACACACCGCTCCAGTATTTCAGTGAAGTGTGTTTAGAGGGACATAGAGTCCCATGAGGGAGATACCCTATAGTATCATGATGTTGCATGACAATAGATTAATCCCGATGCATGATTAAACTTCCTTTATAAAGTTAGCATTAGTCATTATTGCATTGTCATGTCGTGCTTTCAGAAGTCAGCTTAGCTGGACATTTATCCATTAGATATGCACATTTAGTAAAAAGAGTTCAGCTAGTCAGCGTGTGTTCAATCGTGTATTCATGGTATCATTCCAGTTATGAGTCCATGTATTAGATATGCATATGTGTTACGAGAATTCAGCTATGAGTAGATTCAATCGAGTATTTATTGCATCAGATATACATGCCAATTGTGAGAAATCCGTATGTCAGTTGTTCCAGTTGTGTAGTCACGCCTTGAGATGTTTTTTGACTTGAGTAAGTTTTGTTGATTCGTATTCTCAGTATATCAAAGCGACATTTGACGACGAATGTTTCCAAGGGAGACATAATGTAATACCTTGCAAAGTTCTCTCCTAGTTTGAGCCTTAGAGCATTTTCGAAAAACTAAAATCTATGTCAAAAAATTTAGAAATATCTTCCCAAGTATGAAACACTTTGAATCATGTTGTATTTCTATAATTTCTAATTTTTCATGTATAGCATTGAATTAGATTTCCATCGATACCAATTTCATCAAAATCCAACATCGGATGAGGGAGTCAGGGCGGATTTACTAAATGGTATCAGAATCGTCCAGGTTTGACAGTCGACCTAGCGGACCGCCAAGTCCTTGGTGGACCTTCAAGTGTCCCATCATGCTAAGACAGAACATCCTTTTTCTGGACCCCGAGTAACGGCCAAAGTGGTGGACCATCAAAAAGTTGACAGACCATCAAGGGGTCCGTCAGGTCAAAACAGAATGGCCTATTCCTTACCCTCGAGTGATGGACGATCTGGTGAATAGTCAAATTCCTGACGGACCATCACTTCAACCGTCATGTCGAGACAAAATGCCCTGGTTTCTGCACTCGAGTGATGGATGTCTTGGTGGATCGTCAGTCCCTATGACGGATAGTCACTGTGACCGTCACAAACACCAATAAGTAGTTGTCAACTTTTTTTGCTTCAAAGGACATTTTGGTCTTTTCCACTCTTTCCCCAACTTTTATAAATACCCCCTTAAGGGTTATGGGCCGCATTTTCTCTATTCTTCCACTCTAAAAATAAAAATTAGGGTTTCTAATTAAAAATCCCCTTTTTCTTTTTTCAAGTAAATTAAGAGAGAATCAAGAGAAAAAATCAAGAATTCTTCTGAAGGCTTTCAACAAAGAGTTTCCCCAAGGTATGTAGATGTTGATTCTTTGGCCCCTTTCATCAAAGAATCTCAAGTAACCCTTTTCTAAATCTTACAGATTTCATATTTGTTAATTGCTAATGATTTCTATGAGTTAAAATATATGTTGCTTCTATGATTGAGTTCTAATTTATGTTCGTGTACAATATTATAAATCCTTGGCCTTAGTATGTGGTATTTGAGTGGTAAATGGATTATGTAATCGTTGATGATGTTGATTGATTTCCAAGACGGAATGTTTATATCGTTTGTATGAATCTGTGAGATATTACGGGTTGGAAGAATGTAAATTTAGTTTTTCATGATGACTAGTTGGGTTATTATTCCTATGCCTAAGTTGTGCATGTGAGGTGTTCGATAAAATGTCTATGAGACAAGAAATAAAGCATTGCAATTAAATACTGATCTAATGACTTCGAAAATACGGTTATGTTTCCTTGTCGTTGATGTGTTCATGATTTTTGGGTGTAGAATTGGTTGATTAAGCGGAGCATGTCTCACATAGTTTTGATAAAAGATTAGGAGAATGGGCCATGGTAGTATGTTGAATATGAAGCCCAAAATTATGAGCTAGTCTATGCATGCCTAGTTTTAGATAAAATGCCTAATTGAATGAATTATTCCATTCTAGTAGGGAATCCCCAAATAAGTGTGAACCCATGCATGTCTAATGTTTATTGAAGGACCCTAGTGAGTGAGTGAAGATATGATGGTTGTAAATCCTCCAATTTTGGGATGTTTTTTATGTGCTAAGTTTTTAATACATCTCAAGTAATTAGCAAATAATCTATGACCTGATAGTGTGATGTCTCTTAAGTGATGTGATACCTTAACACATGTTAAGACCGATATAGGTATAAAATTGGTGAGGTAAAACCTTGTTGAATGGAGTTCGATCTAATAGAATGTTTCCCCTATGTTATTATATGATTATTATCCTAAGATTCTTAAAGTGACCCTTTTGTGATATGATGATAAATAGAGGTTTATGTTTCAAAAATGCTAAATGCGATACTTTAAGGATTTTTGAGAGGGGAAAGTATGTTATGTTTTTCAATTACTTAGAGAGGTTCTTTAATAATTATGATGATGCATAAATGATGGTGACAATTAAGGTATGATTGCGATAATACATGAATGATTGTGATGGTGAATCGATTATCGTGATGATGTGAGAATGATTATGTTTTACTTTTATGTTATCGAGTCCTGGGGTATTTATACCCAATAATAGAGTTGTTGTATAAGGCCAGTGTCAGTTTCACGATAATTCCAATCGAGCGACGATTCTCAAAACTCAGTGAACTATAGAACTATGTATCTTCAAACAAGTACAGACCTTAACCAGGCTCTGTAATCTCAGTTATCTCTGTAATCTCTGCATCGCTAACAATCTAGCCTCTGTCCTGTAATCAGCTCGTATCTAATAGTATTTAAGTGATTCAATTCTAATCTCAGAAGCGATTTGAATAATCTATTCAAGCTCTGTATCTTCAGTTAGGTGCTATGATTGAATACCTTTTTATCAGATATGGAACTAAGTAATCTTAGTATAACTCAGTTAGATCTCTTGAGAAATATAGTAAGTATCAGATTCAGCCCAGTCTAAGTTCAGTTAAGAATCAAATTAGTGTCTTTCAGTTGGGAGTAGAAACTATCACCGAGCGAGCTCAAGGATGGGGACTCACCTACTAGTGGAGGGTGTGACCCTTAGATGGGATCCTTATGCTCTAGAACTACGTAGCCAGCATAGGTTAAGAAATCACACCTGATATATGAGGGTGGATGAGAGACATCATACTTGCTAGATGAGGGTAGATGTGGTGGCTTAACCTATTAGATGTGGGCTCCACCATTTTTGTTTGAGGAGCTGATAGATCAGGGTCATATAAAGATAATGTCTTTACCCGTGGCATTCTATTGACACCCTCCCAACCGAGGTTAGAGGTTGGACCCCTAAGAGATAGTGGGGTCATGTAGATTATGTAACTACTTCCCAGTGTTTCAGTTTCAGAATCAGTCTTAGACTTCAAGAAAGAGCTCTGTTCAGTGTACAGAATTTAAGGTTTTTAGATATAGGACATTAAGTATGATTACACACTAATTTGAAGATCCGCTGCTAGATAGTCCGATCTCAAAATCATTTATGAAGAAGTATTGTTACCCACAGACTTAAGGACAACCTGTTAGATAGGGTTGCTATTTATTTTAGAAGCTTCAAATACTCGCAATCTCAGTATGTTCAGAGATTTCAGAACTCACTCCTTGATGAAAGTGCATCCATATTTCCCAATTATCAATACCAGATTAGTTAGTGATTCAGTATCTCACTGTCAATAGTGTGTTCATTTAGCTGGCAAGTGGTATCTGAGTTCCAGTCCCTAGAGTTGTGATGATTGTAATTATGACCTGTGCATTCATGTATGTGTTCTCCTGCGACGTTTTCATGATTATTCAGTTTACACATTATGCATGCATGAGCCCTTGCATTTAGCCTTACCTCATCTACATACTTGGTATATTTTGTACTAACGTATTTGAGCTATGGTGTTTTATTTGACACCATAGTTTTAGAGGCACAGGATTTAGAGTTTCCTCAATAGTTCAGTCCCAGTTAGCAGCAGTATCAGTGAGTCCTCTTTCTTTGAGGATGAATATCAATTTACTATTATTAGATTAGATTTTTTTATATTGTTAGTTGACGGAGTTAGTTAGGGGCATGTCCCATCAACTCCACAATTCAAATAGTTTAGAGGCTTTTCAAACGAAAGTTGATGTATTAGTATTCAGTTTTAAGTTTTTAGTATGTGCAGATGTATTGAATCTTATGGTCAGTTTCCGCATTTATTTCAGATATTATACAGTGTACAGGTACAGATATCAGTAAAGGGTAGCTTGTGGTCCTTCGGGTCCATAAGCACCGTGTGACGTCTCAGGATGGGATCTTAGGGCATTATAAATGCCTCTGTAGCTTTTATGGACTTGATGAACCGGGTGTTCAAGTAGTACTTGGGCATATTTTTCATAGTCTTCATAGATGATATTCTAGTCTATTCCCGCACAGAGTGTGATCATTCATACTATCACTTTAAAAAGTGTTCATCATAGTAAAGATCTAAAAATAGAATCATAAAGAAAATGCCTAATTTTATCTATTGATAGTCCTATTCTAAGCTATTACATACGACCCAAAAGTTTCCCATAAATGAAGTGAAAAGAGATAGGAATAAGCCCAACAAAAATGACCAATCTCCTTAGTTGGGACCATCCATGCCATTATCAATCAAGTGTGAGAAGGACCGTCCCTTCTCTTGTCGATCCTAACAAATATGTAGTTCCCTTTGGACTTTACTTTAATAGCACATGGGGCAGCCAATCACAAAAAATGGTTGGACATACCTTCATTAGTTATTTATAAACAGTGAAGCTCTTGTCATTTAGATTCCTCACTCAATCATCATTACATAGAATCATTGGGTATGTATTCAATGTATCTCCCAACAATCTTCAAAACACAGAATTATTTGCCTATAATCCAAAGAAGATTGTCGAAACATATATTTGAATTATTAGGATAATCATAACTTGGATATCCTTGTATTAGCTTCCCACTCTAAGTATAGAGGTTACATAAGGTATATCCCTTTCTCTTATACATCTCAAGATAATCATGGTGAGAAAGTACTTGAGGATTGTGAAAATTCATATTCATCATCTTGTAGTACTTCTTATCAAATTCAAAGTAGTGTGAATGGTTATACAACATATAGTAGAGGCCGCCCTATGGGAAGAAAAGAGTGTCTATCTAAAAATCATAGGAATTTATCTTTTCATTTTTGTTTTAGTGCCCAAAATATGTAAATAGGAACCAAGGTTGATATTGAAGGTATTATCGGAGTCAAGATCTTTATACCCTTACTATCTTCAAAAGATGGTCGGATCCCATAGAATATCTTGATTGGGAATAGAAATGTGAAAGGATCTTCAAGGGTTATGATATGAGCAAAGTTAAAAAAGCTACGAATACCCTTAAATGCATTCTGGTCCTACCAATGAGATGGTGGGAACTTATAAAAGAGTCTGATCAAACATGGAGTCCCTTCAAAGAATTCATGAGAATACCTATGTACCAAAGGGTTATTCTAAGCTTTTCAACTTTGTCTAAGGAAGTAAAATATGCTCTAGTAAGATGCATATTTTTGGGGCTCTAAGATGCATTCTTTCCTTGATAATTGGTGTTATGAAAACAACATCACTCTTTCTATGGTTTACTATGTAGGTACAACAACCCATAGTTTGCATGTACGTACGTGTAACTAATTATATGGAACTTGATATAGCCTTGTGGTAAAGGTAATGGATGAGATTTTTTATGCTAATATTCATAGTGTGCATGGAGTTCTTGGTACTTTTGGTATATTTAAATTTGACGTAACCAATTTAACATCGATACAACTATTTAAACTTAGGATCATAATCTAGTATTTGAATATAAAGTTTAAAATGACCATGTGTATACAAGTTTTATGTTAGATTAAATGAATTGAGGACTGATAAAGGAATAAAATACTGAGCTATTTGCTTGACTTAATTAAGTTAGTAGGTGATTCACTTACATGAGCTACATAAACCATGTTAATTGACAGAGTTAATGAACCTAATGCTATGGATTAAATTTGGCCCATATTAACATAATCATTTGAGCAAAAATTATGTAAATGAGGAAGAAAATGGAGAAATGAACCAATACTTAAATCTGCAAAGGCCCAATTTAATTAAGCCCAACTAATAACTAAGCAAGTAGGTGTGTCGCCTACTTTGACTTTTTAAGCATCTTGAACAAGTAAGTAGGGCCATCACCTACTTTGACAAAATTATAGCTTGAAATAGGGTTAAAGGGGGGTTATAGAGGAATTAATATAACAACCAATAAGCTAGCCTTTTTACTCATATTAAATAAAATTTCCACCTTTTAACTTTAGCTTTGTTCCTTTCCATCAGGGCTTAGAATAGTAGCCCTAAAATTCATTCTAGGGTGCTTGAAGAAACCTTCTCTTTTGCAAGACAAGGAAAGAAAAAACACTTAATATTTAGCTTAATTCTTTCATGGAAGATTTGGAAAACATGCTATAAATCTTAATTGTAAATACATGATAGAATATAAAAAAGCTACCTACTTTCTTTGTTACTAAGAGACTTTTCTTGCTTTAAAATGTGAAGGAATGTTTGAGTTCTTGAAGAGTTCAAGTTACAAGGACAAGATACATAAAATTAAGGTTACTTCTCTATCTTTTCCTTATTATGTAGTTGTTTTGGTAAAGAATTATAGATGTGTTGTTATTAAGGAGCTCAAGCGATTATGAGTCAATAATTGGTTGTTACAATAAAGGAAATTTGGGGTTGTTTTGTGGACTTTTTTATGTTTATACATGGGGGGATACTAGGTTGATGATATGGAAAGGTGAGTCTAGTTCGTAATGAAATATAGAAGAAAGGTATGGTGGTAGACCACTTAATTAGTTGTTGTATATATTTATCTCCCATTCTTTTTTATATATTGTTTGGAGGGTGTAATAAGGCAAAAGTTATTTTGAGGGATCTTATCAGAATCAATATGGGATTTTGATATAATTGGAGGATAAAGGCGTTAAAATAACATCCTAGATTGATAAATTAAGGGCTTACGGCTCCGCTACTATTTTAGACAAGTTAAGTGCCCAGTGTGTTGGATAGTTATAATACCAGTTTTACCATATACTTTTATTGTAGATAAGCAATCCTAAAGCCAAGAAGTTAATTTGGTTAACATTAGAGGTATATAACAAGGTATGTAAGGCATACTCTATTTCACACTCTTTAAAATAAAATAGAACATATGTCCCACTACGTAATGGTATTTGAGATTAGTGTTGATGGTACTTTGTGGTACCAAGGGATGTTATGTGTTCCTGATGTCGATGGTTTATGAGAAATGTATTGGCTGAAGCATATGAATCATGCTATATTATTCATCCTAGTTCGACAAAAATGTATCATGATCTCAAGGAGATATATTAGTTGAATAGTATGTAGAAGGATATGGATAATTTTGTGTCTAAGTATTTAGGGTGTCAACAAGTAAAAGTTCAGCACATGAGGCCTGGTGGTTTGTATTAGGAGATTGAATTGCCGAAATAGAATTAGGATGTGAACAATATGGATTTGGTTATCAGTCATCCTAAGTCTCACAACTAATTTGATTCAGTTTGGGTCATTGTGGATAGGATGACAAAGTCAGATCACTTCTTCCCAGTAAGGACTAACTTTTAATCTAAAGGATATGTGATGTTGTAGCTTTATGAGATTTTAAAGCTACATTGGGTATCTATTTCAATTATCTTTGATGGTGGTATGAAGTTTTAATCAAACTTTTGGCGGTCGTTTAAAAATAGGTTGGGTAATAAGGTTAGTTTGAGTATGCTTTTCACCCGCTGAAAAATGGGCATGCAGAAAGGACTATCTAGATATTGGAAGATATGATTCATGCATGTGTGATATATTATGGTGGTAATTATGTTGAACATCTACCTCTTGTAGACTTTTCTTACAAAAATAACTATCATTCTAGCATTACGATGGCCCCTTTAGAGGCATTGTATGGTAGGAGGTGTAGATATCCTATTGGGTGGTTTGAACTTGGTGACGTGAATATGTTTGGGTCAAATTTTTTTTTATTAAGCTATGTAGATGATAAAGGTCATTTGGGTTAGACTTATGGCTTCTCAAAGTTTCCAAATGTCCTATAAAGATGTAAGGAGTTAGGACTTAGAGTTTGAGGTTAGGGATAGGGTATTCTTAAAGGTGTCTCCCATGAAGGGATTAATGTGGTTTGGGAAAAACGGGAAGCTCAATACCCGATATGTTTGTCCTTATGTGATTTTAAGGAGGGTTGATGCTATTACATATGTATTGGAGTTTCCTTCTAGTTTGAGCTCCATTTATCCGGTTTTTCATGTCTCTATGTTGAGAAAGTATATAGGTTATCCTTTCTCGATTATTTCTTCAAAAGGAATTTGTATCTCAGATTCTTTGTGTTATGAGAAGGTCTCGTTTGAGGTCTTGGATCGGTATGTTCATCGGTTGCAAACCAAGTATGTAGCTTCGATAAAGGTTCTATGGTGGAACCACATGGTTGAAGAAGCTACCTAGGAAGTGGAAGAGGACATGAAGTCCAAGTATCCATTTTTTTTTCTGCTCTGGATATTTATGTGGAGGGTATGTGTTCTTGATCACATATTTGTTTTCTAACTTAGATAAAGAAAATGTTGATTTCCTTGAATCTTTATTTTCTAATTTAGTTAAAGGTTGGAATGGTTATGATTGGGTGTGATTCATGCTTGTACTACCTTGTCCCTCATTCAAAGAGGAATGGTCCTAGTGGGGGAGACTGGAAAACCTTTATTTTGATACTTAGAAATTTCCAGAGTTTTGAACTCTCTGGACATCATATGACTCAGGGTACCATTCATATGTTGGGGTATGGTTTAGAGAAGATCACTCATATGTTGATCAGAGTAGTTGGATTGGCTACTGTCTAAGATACGACTTTACTATAAGGGTCATATGATGCAACTCATATTATATACTATATCTTAACCAAGGTGATTCTATTCTGCCTAAGGTATGGTTTATAGGTACCAATCATATGATTGGTACGAGTGGGACTTCGGATTCATAGGTTGGTTAGTATGGGGGTTGAGATTTTTCTTGGGGTATAAATGGTGGGTACCAATCATACCCTAGTGTATGGATGGGGGTGGTCGTACCCTCTAGTGGGAAATTAAAATATGAATTTAGTTAAGCTAACAATGAGGGAGGATTAACATGCCTTAGATACCAAAGCCAAAGGATAGAAACCACCCTTGAGAGCCTTAATTCACTACCTTGATGGAAACCCTAGCCTCTTCTTAACCCAAGAGCTTGAGAGATATTTGAGAGTGTTTCTAGTGGTTTTGATTCAGGATAATAGGATAAATGATGTCCCAAAATTGTTTTGAGTCATGGGGTCATAAGGGATTAAGAGTTACCCCCAACTTAAACTGTATAAATTCTCACAGGAGGGTATGACTACACCACCTAACCCATACCCTAACATACGAGTGGTACCCACCACTCACCCTAGGCAGCAACTTGGTCTCCAACACTGGCCAACATAAAACCACAGAGTCCAACTCGTACCCAATCATACGATAAGTACCCTTGAATTGTACCTTAGGCAAAAAGAAGCATCTAGGCTAGACATAGGACATCATAAAGTTGGCACTACACCTCTTGTACCCTAACATATAACTCGTAGAAAGTCCATTCGTACCTTTGACAGAAACCAACCAATCCTCACTAATCAACATACGAATTGATGAACCTAAGCCATATTACTTCATACGACAAGTACCCATAAGTCATATGATGTCCAGAAGCTCAAAATCAATAAATTTTCGAAGTATCAAAATCCAAGGTGTTTCAACTCTCCACCACTTTGATCATTCATCCTCGAAAGATGGGACAAGGCATGACTAACAAGATTTACACCCTACTACCTCAACTCTAACCTTTAACTAAGTAAGAAAACAAAGATGCATCAAAGTCAGCCTTTCGTTAAAAAAAGTTTCAAAACAAAAGTATGAAGAAGAACACATACCTTTTGCATGAATTCCCAGAGAATAAATCAAGAATGGATACTTGAACTTCATGTCCTCTTCCGCTACCAAAGTAGCCTTTTCAACCTTATGGTTCATCCATAGAACCTTGATCAAATATACATCCTTGGTTTGCCATCGGCTTACCTGCCAATCTAATATCTCAACTGGGACATCCTCTTAAGAGAAAAACTCCAAATTACCAATATACCTGATAGTAACGATTTGAGACGATCACCCATACACTTCCTTAACATAGAAACATGGAACACTGGATGAATGAAGCTCAAAAGTGAAGGCAACTCAAACTCATATGCAATATTACAACCCTTCATCAAATTATGTAAGGACTGACATAGTGGGAACTGATCTTTCCCTTTTTACCAAACCGTATCACTCCCTTCATGCGAGACACTGTTAAGAACACCCTATCGCAAACCTCTAACTCTCTTCGCATCACATCAGCATAGGACTTTTGGCAACTTTGCGTAGCCTCAAGCCTATCTTAAATCACCTTCAACCTTTCCAAGGCTTGCTGAACTAAATCTGGGCCAAAAATTTCTCCCTTAGCAACCTCAAACCACCTAATATGAGATCTAAGCCTCCTACCGTACAAGGTCACAAACAGGGCCATCCCAATGCTAGAATGGAAACTATTATTGTAAGAAAACTCTACAAGAGGTAGATGCTCAACCCAACTATGACCATAGTCAATCTCACCTTCACAAAGCATATCCTCCAATGTCTTAATAGTTCTCTCTTCTTGTCCATCCACCTGCGACTGAAAAGTAGTACTCAGACTAACCTTGGTCCATAAACCCTTCTAAAACAAAAGACATCTGAGATGATAGAAGTTGGTACCCCTTGTAGTCTTACAATCTCATGAAGATATAACCTTGGAAAATCCTCAGCTAAGAAGCTACTCCTTACAGACAAGAAGTAAGCCAATATTTTAACCCTATCCACGATAACCCAAATCGAATAAAACTAATTCTTATAACGAGGGAGACCAGTTACAAAATCCTTGTTAATAACTTCCAACTTCCACTCTAGCAACTTTATTTATTGATACAACCCACCAAGCCTCATGTGCTCAACGTTCACTTATTGACACACCATACACTTGGCCATAAAATTTGCCACATCCCTCTTCATAGTGTTCATCAAATTAATTTCCATAAGGTCATTATAAATTTTTAACGAACCAAAATAAACAATGTAACATGACTCATGCACCTCCGCCAAGATCTTCTCTCGCAAGCAATTGATGATGGGAACACATAACCTCCCTTGGTACTACAAAGTACTATCACCATAAATCTCGAAAGCCATCACCTTATGCCCACTAACATCACCCTTGATCTTCAACAAGATAGGATCTAACGTTTTATTCCCCTTGGTTTAAACACCAAGAGAAAACTATGCCACCTTCTGAGCGAACACACCACCATTCTTAGAGTCTAAGTGATGAACTCTAAGGTTAGCAAAATGGTGGATGTACTTTACCAAATCCCTCATCTCCTTAAGAAAATGAGTTACACACCCCATGGATAATGTGATACGAGCATCAACAACTATATTAGCTTTACCTGAATGGTCGTGAAGACTCATCTCATAATCCTTGAGGAACTCAACCTATCTCCTTTGCCTAAGGTTAAGCTCTTTCTGAGTAAACACATACTTCAGGCTTTTATGATAAGAAAAGATGTCCAAATGCACTCCAAAAAAATAGTGTTACCAAATTTTCAATGCGAACACCATAACTAACAATTCCAAATCATGAGTCAGATAATTCCTCTCATGCACCTTCAATTCCGTAGAATATTGGCTATCACCTTACCATGTTGTATCAGAACACACCCAAGCCCTACATATTATTCTTCAGAATAAACCACAAACCCATCTGCACCTTTAGGCAAACTAAAAATCAAAAGATAGCTTATCCTACAGTTTCTCAAAACTACCTTCACAAGCATCAAACCAAGAGAACCTTACATTCTTCTATGTTAACTTTGTCAATGGAGCAGTTATAGTTGAAAACTTTTGACAAACCACTAGAAGTAGCTAGTTAAATCCAAGAAGCTCCAAATATCAATTGGAGTCATGGTTCTAGGTTAATCCTAATAACTACAACCTTTTGCGGACTAAACATGATCCCCTTAGTAGAAATAATATGATAAAAAGGTGATAGCATTCTACTAGATTGCATATTTTAAGAATATAGAACACAACTGCATCTCCTTCAAGATCTGCAACACCACACGGAGGTGATCAGCATAATCCACCTCACTTTTAGAGCCCCCCCAAAATGTCATCTATGAAGACAATAATTAATAGATCCAAAAACAATAGAATACCATATTCATCAAATCCATTAGTGACACTAGGGCATCGGCCAACCTAAAGATATAACGAGAAACTCATAATTCCCATAATGGTCACAAAAAGTAGTAGGAGGTTGATAATGCTTCACTTACATGTCAATTTAAGTACAAAGCGGTCATCGTCAATATATTTACACAACTTTGAGTTGCGGTCATATCCATGAGGAACAATGTGAGTGGCGATCTAATTATCTCAAAATAATAGATACTTACTAAAATTCAAACCTAGAGTACATGAATATAAAAATGGGGGGAGGGTTAGAAAGTATCACAAAAAATATTTATTTTTGGATTTTTCAAGTACTAGTTTAGGTCTACGATTAACTAAAGTACAATATATTAGGTACGGATCTTTGGGTTATGTCACACTAAGGAAAGCTAACATGTGGGTGTTAATAAAAAACTTTACTTTTAGTAGATTAAATGTGGGTGTGTTTGGTCAGGGGTTTTGGTGCTAGCCTTTCAACAAAGCACAAAACTATCACCCATTGAATCTTTCGAATACCAAATTGGTGTGTTCATCAATTCGTAAATAAACCTCAATTTAGGCATCCCTATTTCTAGGATAATGCCTAAGTCATAGCCATTCAGCTATTTATCCTTATTTTTAAGATAACAAAAAGGGAACAACTACAATCTAAGTAATTTTTCATAAATGCTCATGTCACCCTCAACCCCTCTTTTAACGATGGTTGAAGGATCCAGGTAACCCACATTCCTTTGTCAAGAATGATGTATGGATTGAGAAATTTGAGGCTTTCACCAACAAATTCCATGTTATCATCAAGCATTTGCAAAACCCATCAACCTTAACTACTAACTAAAGCTAACAATAACAACCCGCACATACTTTAACCCTATTCATACATAACCCCAAGAGAAAAAACTAGATACTCGTACGATAAATAAGTAAAGATATACCTAAAATCTCCTTTGATTTGATTTATAAGAGGCTAAATAAATGTTAGTTCAAACTTTGTACTCAAACAAATCATCAATGGGGGTTTACTAATTCTCCACTATGTAGCTACTCTAATGTATTCTTCATCCAAAATTAAAGTATTATGTTCTTCTCCAAGAATACTGACTAAGCACTCGACAAATATCCCTAAAATTTGGAATTGTAGAATCAGTGATGGAATGATAGTGTTTGAGTCTTCTTTTGGGGAAATTTGGGAACAAATGTGTGCATTAATATCTTTGTACTTGGACTGATTTTCTATTTGGCCACGAACACACCAGCTTTGCCACAATCGTGCCTACTGCAATTACAGGTAATGACATGAAATCATGGTATAGCATATTGACAGACCGTAATTGCAGTCCTTATACTATGATCTCCATAATTAAGGTCATATTCTGCTCTAGGTCTTTAGCTATACTTTTTTGTTCCCTTTGTTGCTCCAATCCATATCTTTCCATCATATCATATTAGTGACTGCAAAATATGAATATCAGTGCATATAATCACAATTATGTCTCACTTATTTATTCAAAATAGGGTAATGTGCACAAATGTGGAGTATAATTGAGTATAGATTCACCACTCATCAAAACACCTAACTTAATGTTTTGCTTGTCCTCAAGCAACAATAGCTCTTACTATGAGAAAATACATATTTATGCCCAATGTAGATGGTCCAATGATTACATTGACTTTAAGCTGAGTTACTATCAAAAGTATCTCATTGCACATGCGACAAGCTATTCTCTCTTTACCACTCAACATAAAAAGAAAAATCTAGGGATGCAAAAGACATGAAAGAGCAAAAGTGCAAAAACAACCAATACTCGAGAAGTTACTCACTTTTGACCATTACTAAGTTGTACTCCTTTTGCATTATTTCTTAGAAGGGTAAAAAATCACCCACCTCGACTTGTTCACGTTCCTCCTCACAAGAATAAAAATTACACATACCTATCTAGAAAGAATGTAACAAGGAATTTTAAGTGCAAAACTATCCCACTCACAAGAACTCTCTATACTAACAAAGGTCATATCATAGGCTTTCCCATATTTTCAATCTCCACTACAATGAAAGCAAGTGGTTAGAGATCTCAAAGGTCTTTTTGAGATTGTAACGTAGGTTCGGGTCAGGGTAGGATATCATTTAGGAAAAACATGGTTAGACCCTACTTGAACATCTATATTACACAATTTGATCAATCTTTTAACTATGGGCCACTTCCCTTTGTTTTCATTTTTTTGATTACATAAGTGCCTACTATTACTTCCTTATTTCACCCAATTTCTTTCATATCTTTTTCTTTGAAATTTCATCCAATTCCTTTCTTTGGTGGGTCCTTTCTTTTTTCTCTAATTATTGGTTTGAATGTTTAAGATCTTCGGCACTTACTAACAAATTCATGGCCCAAAGTTACTTCCTTCAATCTTCACCATACCCAACTAAGGCTTTTTGCCTCAAGTTTTATTTTTATGTCCACAGAAGGAATGGTTGAAAAGAGGGATAGAAATTCAATGGCTCATGGCTTGTAAAGTGTTTGCCAAAGATTGGTCCAAAGGCTCAAAGTGGGTGACAAAGGATAACATTTATGCACGGATATGCTTTTTAAGTTAAGTGGGCTTCCAATGTAACCTATATGTTCTAAGATCATCTAACCAACCAATTTACAATAAAAATATACCCCTGAGAGACTAATGAGACAAGTTCTAGATGACACAAGTATAAATGAGATTTAGACAAATAAACTAACCTCACATAGCATGTGGACTCACCTAGGAGGCTCAATGTACGCTCACATTACATACAAAAAATGATTATCTATCAATATGTACAAGCAAAAGATTTTGGAGTCACAAAAAGAGAAAAAGTTTTGTTACAAGGTTGCTCACGTATATGCCCTTGATTTGTGAAAATTTTTGGACATTGAGGGTTGTTTGTTTTAAATTTGAACAACGTACAATTTTGGCTTACTATGCACAAAACAATCATATGGCTACTCAAACATCGCTAATGGCATGTGTGCAATCCCAAATTCACAATGCCACAGGTACTCAGACATCACTTGAATTTATGATCTTGATCCCACGGGTACTCAAAATTCCCCTACATCTATGTGTCAAAACCCAATTATGATGCTTTTTCATTAAGAAAGTTGTCACTGAATCTATCATAAGGAAAACCTCGTCAACCATCACTATAATCAAATTAATAACAAAGTAGAAAGAAGAGCTAAAATAAAAACCAAATGACTAATCCATGAAATGTAGGCACCATCAGAGTACCCAAATGTAGATTTCTAAAACCAAAATAAAACATCTGAAATGTCATCACAACAGTATAAAAGCATCCAAAAATATATCAAAACAATATAAATTTGGTCACCCCAACTGAAATAAGAGCAGTGTCCCCTCTGTACAAGCAATACAGTAAGAGTAAAGGATGCTCCTTGAATCTACATCACAAGCTGATATCTTCCTCAGACTTTGTATTAGCTCCATCATCATTTGCACTCAAACACTTAGTTGAGGCCTCGATATGCTCGTCCACCCTCGGTGAAGGTAGGTGCTCCTTCAGTTTGAGCAATTTGAAGATGCCCTTCATAAATTTTCAAATATTTGTAAAGAATTTGTCCTCTTCTTCTTCCTTTTATTCATTTTGTTGTGGTATTCTAGAAGATCCCTATGAGACTCTACTACTACTGAGTATGTTCTCTCAAGACTAGCCACGGTGACTCTCTCTGTCTCTTGATCCTTCTTGTACTTCTCATAATCTACAAGTGACACATATGAGTGACTCTTGGTGAATGGATCTCTCATCCCTTGAGGTAAACCTTATACTAGCTCCCTGATGGACCTAAAATCTATCCAATGTCCTTTAGAGTCCCAGCAGCAGATGGTTTACAAGATTCAGGCTCCTCAGTTATTCACATACCTAAGTCAACTTTTCTATTTTTACTCTTGCTAGGTGCACCCTCGCCCTTGATTTTTTGTAAAGTGATTTAAGGGCTTGGTCTCACCCAAGTATCTGTGGGATACTCCTCTATGTCGTCCCTCCGATACAACTCAGTATTAAGAGAAGGAAAGGGAAGAACTGTGCCACTATGAATCTTGAAATGCCCCTATTTTCAAGAACAATCTAGCCTATGTTAAGAGCAATACCATACATAAGATGGGATACTATGCAGGCTGACAAATTAGTGTCCAAAGTCATATGTGTCCAAGGTTAAGCTCTGTTGCATATGATGTTAAACCAGATTCTAGACTCTACTGTAAAGCTTTGCATGAAGATCCTTTTTTGGTGGCCACCCAAGAAATGTATTTTTAGGGCCTAGAATGCTAGCAATCCAAGTCCCTAGCTTAGAACCATTTACCTTTAAGTCAGCCATATCTTTATTTGGGAGAACATATACTTCATTTACCTAAGTAACTCAAAAACACACCTCCTCCCGCCTAATTATCATCACTAGTTTTGAGAGGGAAACTACACTGACATTTGCATAGAAATCTCTTACCCAGTGCTCATTAGCCTTAAAGGGGTTTGGCGTAAAGCATATCCACCCGATAGCAGCAAGCCTATTTAAGAAGTGAAGAAATTTTTCCTGCACCCTGCCTATATAAATATCCCTCTCTGGGAGTAGTTTTGTTCTTTGAAGGTCACTGTGATAGTGGTTATGGCATTATGGAGCCATGAAATACACGTGATTATTGTCTACTGTGTTGAGTACCTATATGCATCTTAATCTTAACCATTAATAGCAATTTCATACCAAAACAATGTTGGATTAATTAGATAACCTCATGTGGAAATATAATAGTGGGTTTTGGGGGTGAGAAATGGACATGAAGAATTTTTGGACTCAGCTGGAACTTGGAACAGTTATGGTGATCCTGGACAATGGACCACACTCGTGGTAATAGAGGTCACCTTCAACAGATTCTTCAACAATACCGAAACACCAAAATTTTTTCCCCAAAATGAGTTCTAATTAACTAGTAAATCGTTATGCTTATGA
The DNA here is from genome assembly GCA_026120095.1 of Capsicum chinense. Lineage (NCBI taxonomy): Eukaryota > Viridiplantae > Streptophyta > Magnoliopsida > Solanales > Solanaceae > Capsicum > Capsicum chinense. The sequence continues at coordinate 18,086 of JAPEIP010000217.1, forward strand.
ACCTTAACCCCCAAATATTTGATCATGCCATAAAACAACGAGAAATCAATAAGGAATTCATTTAGGAAGTTAATCACACATGTTGTGTACACACTAATTTAAACCTTTTAATCACCATAATTCATGTACTCAAGACTTCTACGACGATGTGTACACCAACTACAATAGCAAAACACAATAATAATCACAAACATGCATGAATATGGTATTATAAACACTATTTTAGGCCTTTTCCAAAAAACAAATCTCAAGCCTAAAACAAATATAAAAATATGGGAGTTGAGACAACATACAAAATTAGATATTACAAATGTATTGCAATGCACAATTGTACACTCAACACAAAGCTATAATTCAGAGATAATTTTAAAAAATTTATGTAAGAGGAAAATGACGGTTGGATGGTCTTTCAAGCTAATTCGACTGTGATCATTGTCCAACTTTTGTGGTCATGGATAGTTGGGTACCACGATCGCCGTGACAAGGGCCGCGATTGTGGTAACTGAGACAAAATTTTAGGTCCCCTACACTCCCCTATTCGATTCAAAACATGATAATTTCACACTTTTAATTTTAAAATTTCAGGAAACACTCCTCATAGCACCACAATTTCATGAATTATGCCTAACCTTAAAATAAAATATACTCTATCATGAATAAATTAAACGATACGTGTAAATTTTGTGTCATGATGGGTTTTTCCCATCTTTGGTGGCAAGACACCACTTCGACTATCATTTATGTTTCCACTTAGAAGATTTAAATCTCCATCCCAACTTTCACTCATTTTAAATCGAACGGCAGAGGTACAAAAAATTTAGATCTTCCAAGATGAAATCTGATAGAAAGAAAGTCATGGTGATGCGGTTTCTGTCTCGCCACTTTGAAGAGTTGGACCTTTTACCCAAATTCACATCAATTTTTTGATTTGGTTCCTTTGGTAAGGATTGGAACATCAATAATCCATTATTTGAACATTAGAAGTTGAGCTCTTTGTCTTTGGAGTTCGAGGTGCCCTTATGCTCATTAGGAACGTCAAACTTCAAAATGTAAGGGTGCTGCTTCTTCTCTCCAAAATATATCATATGCTTGGGTGGATAGATTATCATCAAATACACTAAGGATAATGTTGAAAAATTGTTCAAATACCATCCCTTAATTCTACAATTTCATTCCTTTTGTCATCTTACCCCTAGATGGGATAGAGTATTCAAAAGAGATTTTGGGGGTTCTTCTTTTGACTCTAGAACCATTCCATCACTTTTGCATCTTCAGAAATATTTGGTTTACTTGGTTGGGAAATAACCAAGGATTCTTCACTACCAAGTGTATCAATGACCACATAGCTTGGTTTCCCTTTTTGATTCATCTCCTCATGTAAAGTGGGCAAGGTGTTGGTAATTAAAAGATTTGTTTCCTTGCCCATTTCCACTATCTTGGCGATCTCCCTTCCAAATGCCTCATTATCTTGATGTATGTCTTGCAAATTCTCCCCTGTTGTAATTACCCGATCCAAAATGGTTTAAAGCATTTCTTCAAAACTATTAGACCTGGCATGTTGTTCATCCCTTGTCGTATCATGATACCTATCAAACTCATAAGAAGAACTAGAAATTGCACTAGCATAAATAGAGGAGGAAGCATTTGGACAATCACTCTAATGTCCATCTCGACCTCTAGATAAAGAACAATCATACTCCCAATAGGATCGTGATGCTGCTTCCATCTCTATTCGGGGAGCATATCTATAATGTCGCATAAAATTAGGTCTCTCACAATATGGACATGGATCGCCAAGATAGGATTTTCATCGACCAAAGTCATAATTATCCTAAGATGCCACGGAGTAAAGTAACAAAAAATATCTACCTAACATATGTAACAAAAGAAAATCAGAAACACATATTTAATAGTTTGAATTTAAGAAAGTAAGCTAAAATTTAAAAATAACTCAATACACCAAATGGGTCCCCGACAATGATGCCATTTTTGATACACTCAACTTACATGTCTAGTTTAGTGCAAGGCGGTCTTGATTAATATATTTACCCAACTTTGATTTGAGGTCAAATACATAAGGAACAATGTGAGTACCAATCAAATTAGCTTGAAATAATCGATACTCGCTAAAATTCAAACCTATAGTATAAAAATATAGAAATATAAAAATAAGGAGGAGGGGTTAAATAAGTATTGCAAAAAATATTTCTTTTTGTATTTTCAATTACTAATTTGGGGATATGAATAACTAGAACATGATCAATTAGGAACGGATCTTAGGGTTATGTCTTACTAAGTGAATTTCACATGAGCTCCAATCCATATCTTTCCATTTTATTAACTTGGTGCTTGTAAAATGTGAATATCATTCCGTGTAATCACAATTATGTCACTTGTTCATTCAAAAAATGGTAATGTGCATGAATGTAGACTAAAATTGAGTGGTATATTCACCACTAATATGGGGTGTCCTTATCCCTAATGTCTTACTGATGATACTTAGATCAGAGATTGATTTTGGAGAAAAGCATCGCACCCTGGAACTGATTAAAGAAATCATCTATCCTTGGAAAAGGATAATTATTCTTTACTATCACCTTATTCAATTACCTGTAATCAATACACTTCCAAAGGGAACCATCCTTTTTATGCACAAATAACATAGGTTCACACCATAAGGACACACTAGGACGGACAAAGCCCTTATCTAAAAGATCCTTGAATTGCTCCTTAAGCTCCTTCAACTTAGGTAGATCCATTTTATATAAAGGAATAGAAATTTGAAGAGTGTCCTGAACATCATCAATCCTAAAATCAATATCCCTATCTGGAGTAACAAAAGGAAGGTCATCAGGGAAGACCTTAGAAAATTTATTTACCATCGAGACAGAACACAAAAAAGGACCCTTCGAGTTAAAATCTTTAACCCGAACTTGCTGATAGAGACACCCCTTGGAAATTAATCTCCGAGCTCTAAGAAAATATATAAACTTTCCTTTAGGATCTACATAACCACCTACCCACTCAATAACAGGATCATTAGGAAATTTAAAGATGACTTTACGGGTCTGGCAATCTAAAAATACATAGCACGAGTACAACTAATCCTTCCCCAAAATTACATCAAAGTCAACCATATGTAACTCAAATAAATCAACCAAAGTCTCTTTAATACCATCTAATACCACAGACCTCCTATATAAACTTTTAGAAAGAACTGAATCACGTACAGGGTAGAAACAGAAAAAGTGTCTGAAACACACATTGGACAAAAACCAAAATGCATAGCTGCAAAGGGGGTAACATAATAAATTATGGATCATGGATTAAGTAAACATTATGCATCACAATAAAAGAGTTACAATATACCAGTCAAAACAACAGGACATACCTTGGACTCCTGTCGGGTAGTGAGAGCATAAAGACGATTCTAACTAGTGCCAAAACTAGATGGTGCATCCTTTGGTAATGTAGCTAACGATGAAACCTTACCAACATGATAGTTTCTAAGCATATGGCCTAGTTGACCATAGTTGAAGCACCTGTCCTTTCCCTCATCACTTAAACCCTAATGAAAATAACCACAAAATCCACAAAAAGGATATGATTCAGCTTAATGATCCCCATGAACCTGATACTGGGCACCTTGGTCCCTAAAGTTGTCACCACCATGGAAACTCCTATGACCCGACAACTTTTGATAAGGAGCATTAGTCGTGGAGAAGGAACTAGAACTCCTGCACTTCTTCTTTGGCAACATTAGACCGTCCCTACCACTCTATTATTTTCCACCACCGTTCTCAAAAAACCCAAACTTCTTGCCCTCCCGCTCAGAGAACTCAACCTTCTTTCTTTTTTCATCATCTTCTTGTTGCTTGTACACAACCAACCTATTGATATTTATGACCTTTATTAACAAGGAAACCTTATTATCGAAGATCAACTCACTAGATAGTCCCACTAAAACTTTCTCATTTGAGCCTTCATATAAAATACCATCTCCATATCTTACCAAGACAACTGGTGAAACTTCAAGGTATACTCCTTAATCGATATCTTCCCTTGTTGCAGATTAACAAACTTCTTTGTTTCCCTCAACTCCTGAGGAATGAAGCAAGCCCAAAATATATTAGATAAATCCTCCAACAGGGATGACTCAGTGCTATCACCCCTTGACTATTCCTATTTCTCATACCATTAGTACACCACATCCTTCATCTGATAGGTAGGAAACTCCACGCCCTCTATATTGGTGGCAAACATAACATAGAAAATCTTTTTCATCTCATCCAGAAAACCTTGAGGATCTTCTTATACCTTAGCACTCGCAAAGTTCAGTGGGTTCAACCTCATGAACTGGAAAACACTTGTGGCCTTAAAAGATGGAGTAGTAGATGCACCTTGCTCAGCCTGCGAAGCTACAACATGAGAAATCATATGAATTAATAAAAGAAACTTCACATTCATCACGTTATCTTGATGAGACTAAAGAGGACTAGTGGGAACTGGTAGAACTCTAAAACAATCAAAAACTAGATCCCTAGATCGATTATGAATCCCATGAGTAGAGTGTGCCCCATCTAAATTATCCCTAGTTAGGACAGAGATGTTTTCATGAATATCTGATCATTTAGGTATGATATAAGAAGTGAAAAAATAGAAATTAGAGAAGATTCAAAGACTTAGACTCTAAATATTGAAAAAAAAATTACAAGAAAGAGAAATATTCCTATATGTCTTGTAGTCTTTCCCTTATTAGTGTGGCATGCTATACTTTCTTAAAAGAGACTCTACTCGAGACAGCTTCGTGGACACCTAAATGAACATAAACCTAGGGCTCTGTACTAATCTAACATAACCAATATTAGGGCCTTGTCAATTTGGGTACTTCAAGCCCAATTGCGACCGAATATAACCCCCAATAACCAACCATAACCACCCTACACATAATCTAAAAGCTAGCATGCACTGAGGATAAGGATAAAAAAGTCAAATACTTGAAACTAATTAAATAACCATATGCAGTCATATTCATACATAAGTATATATAAAATCCATATTGGGAAAGCAAACTGGGTCTAACATGAATTTAAAACCATTAACCTGGTTATGTGTAGCTTAACCATCCTAAAACCACCCATGGATTATATGGGTCTAGTGTTACCCCCTGAATAGGCTTTAGTACATATAGCCTCATGAATCAAAGATTCCATAGGGGAAGGAATTCCCATGTACCCTTTACCCTCATTGATGCATATATATAAGTATAACTTAGGAGATTCCCATGTAACCCACAAGTATATGACTAATCCTCACGTCGGCACACATGAGTTTCTTGTGTTCGTCCATTGAACTCACGCCTTCACCATTAGTTATCACAACCTACTATTATATCCTAATTAAAACCATTAGCCCATAGCCAAACCACAGATTCCATATATTATTAACCAATGATAAAAGAACAGGTATCGTCATACCGACTATAGCTTGCATGAAATGTTCTTAGCCAATCACCTAAGGGATTTCCATGCAACCCATAGGTTCTATTATTAGATTTACTTGCGGGATTCCTGTGTACCACTCAAGGTTTAAAACTAAAGCCATGGCCACCAAGGCCTAACCATGTAGCAATTAAAACCATCCAACAAATTTAGGCTCCATTACCATATTATACTAGGTAAATCTTTCAATTAAAGTCCAACTATGTAACAAAAACATTCTCATAGGCATTTTAACAAATATGGTGAGGATATATAGTTTCTGAAACCAAAACGAAGTGTCAATTAACTATTCCCATGCAACCATAGCTTTAAACCACTATTATAATACAAAATCATTAGCAAAAACATAATAAAACATAAATCAACCATTAATAGAAAAACCCCAACATATAATTCCAAACCAAATAATACCCATCATTAAATCATGAAAACCATTCATTAAAACATGAACTTAGTTTAACTAACATTAAGGGATGAGTAACATGCCTTAGATACTATAAAGAATAGAAACCAACCTTGAGAGTCTTAATTTACCACCTTCAAGGAAACCCTAGCCTTTTCTCAATCGAAAAGGTTGAAAGGGATTTGAGAGTGTTTGTAGTGTTTTTTATTTACAATAATGGGATAAATAATGTCCCAAAAGTGTTTTAAGTCATCGGTTCATACGGGGATTAAGAGGAGAAATATCCAAAATACCCCCAACTTAAACTGTATAAATTCCCATAGGAGGGTACGACTACACCACACAAATTGTACCCTAACATATGAGTGGTAACCACCACTCATACCCTAGACAACAACTTGGTTTCTAATCCTGAAAAACATATGACCACAAAGGCCAACTCGTACCTAAGCATACTTCAAGTACCCTAGAACTATACCTTCAGCATACAAGTAACATCTAGGATAGATATAGGACATCATACGATTGTCACTACACTTCAAGTACACTATCATATGACTATTATGATGACTATTCATACCTTGGACAGAAACTAACCAATCCTCACTGATTAATATATGAATTAAGGACCGTAAACCATACCACATCACAAGACATGTGTCCATAATCCATATGATGTCCAGAAGCTCAAACACAAGAAATTTTTTACTTATCACAACCAAGGGTGTTTTATCCAAGAACAATTTCTAATGGATTATACTCTAATTATTCTTATCCTCGAGCTATTCTTGTAGAAGCCCTAAAGTTTTTATAGCTTCAAAAACATTCGAATTCCCTAAATATTTGTATTCTAGGTTTGAATTTGGCAAGAAACTTTTAATTCAAACTTACTAGATCACTATTCATATTGTTCCTTATGGATTCTACCCTTACTCTTGTTGGGTTTATATTGATAGCTACTTTATTTTGCTTAATGTGATGTGTAAATTGAGCGTTATCAAAAATAAATCAATACATCAAATTATTCCCCAGCAACATCAAAATTATTTATAGCACTTAACTCTCATATCAAATTAAGTGCAAGGCTATGTTTTCAATATAAACCCAATAAGAGTTGGGGTCGAATCCATGAGGAACAATATGAATAGTGATTGACCAAGTTCAAGTTGAAAGTTCCTTGCTAAATTCAATCCTAGAATATAAATATTTTGGGATTTTGAATATTTTTGAAACTATAACAACTTTAGCACTTCTAGGAGACTAATTCGAGGCTAAGTATAATTAGAGTATAATCAATTAGGAATGGGTCTTGGGGTTACTCAAATCTTGGTGTGAATTCATACAAGGGTAATAGAGAATTTATGTAAATTTAGCTAGGAGTTGTGGATAGGAAAGATTTAAAGTATTAACGTTAATCTTTCAACAAAACACTAAATTGCACCCATGGATTCTTTCAAACATGTCATGAGCATGCCAAACATACAAATCCAAAACATCTAACATACTATTCAAATTTCTAAGATTATGCTTATCAGGCTAGCCAAATCATATAACATCCTAGCTAAGGAAATAACTAGTATCAACCTAGCTACGAAAATAATTAGTATCAAATAGTTGTTTACAATTACTCTTCGCCTATATCCCTCTTTCAAGGATGAAGTGGGATCCAAGTTAATTTAGGTTTTTCACACATAAATCTCTTTTAATCTTGGTTTTTTACCCCCAAATCTCTTTAAAACTATGGATTAATATCAAGACCCACAACTAATAAGAGGATACATAAACAACACCCATACATAAATCATAACCTATCAAATTATAACCTCGAGAGGAAGAACTAGCAACTCATCAATATAATAAACAAAAATATACAAAAATCTCCATCAAATTAATTCATGAATAAAATGGAGAATTTCAATCCACACTTTAATTTCCAACAAATATACAATGGAATTTTCAAATTCTTCACTTCGTATTTACTCTAATGTCTTCTTATCTCAAAATTAATACAAATTTGTTGCTCTAAGATCCAAGTGTTATAAAAATAATGAAGATAAAGGATAGGATAAAAGATAGATAAAAAAATGTGTTATAAACCCCTATTTTTTCCCCATTTCACATTTGCCAAATATTACAAAAATTCCACCTTACTCTATTCCACCCTATTGCAATCGCCATCTCATAATTGTAATTGAGATACCCTGATCCAGGTAATCATATTATGATAACCATTGGTTGACTTAACTGCTGATCAAAATTACAACCCTCAAGGCTTGATCATGGTAACTGGGGATTGATTATTGGGCCTGAGGTACAATATTTGGCTCTTTTCTTTCACATTTTTTTTATTTACCTTTTTCTTTGATCAGTTTTATCAGTATTCCTTGGTCATCTTCCCATTTAAAATTTTACCTACACTAATGGGCATTAAGTAAGAACTTAACAACAAACCAATGGAACAACATGATAATTTAGGCTAAAAAGATTCTAGTAAGTTGTCAAATTGATGACTTATCACACAAAACCTTCAATATATGTAATCTTTCACTCTTTTACATAAAAATTGATAACCCCATGAATTTTAAGTCAAATTCTTCCCAATATGGAGAGGATGATACAATCTGAATATGCTCAAAGCGCTTCCTAGAAACCAATCACGAAACATCATGTACTCAAAAGAGTGTTCATGACACAAGAGGTATTTAAAGACATTAAAATCATTAAAAAGGTGATATTTTTTGTTTATTTCATCTACTAGGGATCAAGGGAAATTGGAGGGATCAAAAAAGTCAAAAACAAAGCTAAAAAGACTACTGAAGGCACCTATGAGCTCACCTATGCTTACAAGTGAGAAACATGCAGCAAGAGGCTGAGGCAGTGGCTTTGCACCCTTAATCTGCATGGTAAGATTCGAATATACGTTAACAAATGAGCCAAATCAACTATTTTGTCAAGTTTAGTGAAAATGTGTCACTTTTTTACCCAAGTTTGTACTAATTAATCTAGGGGTACAAATACTCAAACCACACTTTATTTGCCTTAGCTTTTTCTTGAAAATTGATGAAAAAATATCTATTGATAGGGTTTGTGAGTATCTTTTGATGTTTGGCTTAAAATATGTAATTTCATGGGCGATTAATTCCCTTTTGTTCACCAAATAATTAGGTATGTAATTAAGCTTTTAATTGAGAGTATTATGGTTTAATATATCCTTTTATTCTTAATTGTCCTTCTTTTTGTTTGTACTTTTTCATTATCGATTGATTATTTCTTGACTTTATGTACTCAATTTCTAGTTTCCATGGTCTGATCCTATCAAAGGTAAAAGTGGCTATTGAAAAAAACTATTCAAATGTGTCAATCTTATCGAATCACAAAGAAATGAAGTGATATTATTCTTGGAAGACATAGTGTAGATCTATTAATGAAAGAAGAGTTTTTCATAAGTTTAGAAAGGGAAGCTAAAGCCAAAGAGGAGAGGGACCCTTCAATGTACACAAGTGGATCACTGACAATGCATACATGATAGATGACCAAGTGATTATAATTTATATTATATTTTTAATATTATTGATTTATCTCCTTGTGTTGTAAGTGAACCTTTGGAATCGAGGATGAATCATCTTCAAAAAGAGGATGATGATACTATCATACATAGAGGGATGACATGTATGATACTATCATGAATATAACCTATCTTTTAAGCCTATTAACACATAGTAAAGCAAAAGAAAAACAAGACCTATAGTCAATGATTATAAAAAAAATACTTTGAAGAAGCATTAATGATACCATTAAAAGACATACAATGTCAAAAGGTCTATCAAAGTTAAGAGAGTGATGGTGAGAGGCCAGATGTGCAAATAGCTATCTCATAAATTTGTAAATTCATAAAAAAGGAAACCAAACAAGGGACTTATATTATTATGTGTAAAATATGAAAGATATTCCTTTTGTCAGTTTGAAGACTTTGGTTGATGTTGAATATTGAAATACTCTTAAATTAGTAGTTTGTTACTTTAAGAGCTTACTATATTACCTTAAGGATTAGTGATTGATTTTGGTGAAATCTCTTAGTTAGAACACTTTTTTTATTATTCAAAGAGTTACCCAATTGTGGTCATTTGGTTTCACTTATATGATAGATTAGGGTCAATTTCTTAGTTTTTTAAATCAATTGGGAGGTGAGAGTTTTTGCCCTTTGTTGCCAATATTTTTAATTCCTTACTGTTAACCCATAAATCTTTTTCTTCATTACTTTCCTTTGTATGTTGATTCTTATCAACACTTCTTAATCTATATTACAAACTCTAGTCATTCTACTACTTATGGCTTATTATGGTCTAAGTCACACCAC
>JAPEIP010000217.1:38105-53486 GCA_026120095.1 Capsicum chinense
GAAGGCATTTAAGAAATGTTTCTTTTTTTGTGTTCTATTTTATAGTTTGGGTTCTAAGTCCTGGAATCTTCTGTAATTCTATTTGTTCATTTTTCATATCATTTCTCGACAATCTGATATGCATGGAAACTTTGTTGTCCTATTTGGGAATGATGTTGATGGTGCACGTTCTACTCAGGAGATTCATACTAGGTCTAGGGGTCCGATCATAGATATTTCTGGAGTTCCACCAGATTCTTCTAGTCCTCTTAAAGAAAATATTATGAATACAAAGTTTTGTCAGTCAATTTATATAATTGCTCAATTGCTAGCTTCTCATGTTAAGCATGGTGTATCTGGTGTTCCATCTTCTAAGGCCATGAGGGTTGGCCAATTTTTGTGGTTGAATCCTCTAACTCATACTTTGTTTTAAGATGGAGGAAGATCCTCAAGTTTTACTAGATGATATGGAAAATATCTTAAGGGTCATGCAGGCCATAAATATAGAAGTCGTAAATTTGACTGCCTGTCAGCTCAAGGTGTGGCATAACATTGGTATGAGGAATGGGATCAGGCAAGGGGTGAGCTTTATGAGTCTTCTCTATAGGAGACTTTGTCCAATGCATTTTCGAACCGCTTCTTTCCTTGGGAGTTGAGGTAAGCTAAGCCAGAAGAATTTGTTAATCTAAAATAGGGAAATATGTTGATCAAGAAGTATGCCTTGAAATTTTACTAGTTGTCTAGGTATGCTTTGGAATTGGTATCTACTTTGAGGGATAGGCTAAGAAAGTTCTCCTCAGTACTGTCTCAAGATTTGATCCTTAAAATAAAGACTACATTTCTGATTAATGATATAGATATTTCTGCATTATTATTCCTATGCAATAGGTGGAGAAAGAAAAGAAAAAGCATGATGAGATAGAGAAAAGGGAGTCTAAGAGGTTTCGGTTCTCTGAATAGTGTGGTTAATAACAAGTGGTCAAGAAGGGGGTAAGTGGAAAGAGAAAAAGTGGGAGTTTTGGTTCTTTCTATACATTTAGTGATCCCTACTCAAAGTAGATAGGGGATATGAGTCAGTAGGTTGTAAAAACCTTTAGGGAGCTGGGTGCTCAATCTTAAGCTAGTGGGGCTCAGTAGACCTTATCCTGTCCTCTTTGTAGGTTCAGTAGTTAGTTAGATAGAGGTTTCTACAAAGAGAAAAGGGGTATGTTCTTTAAATATGATTAACCATTCCATATGCTTAGAAACTATTCAATTGGTAAGGTTGTGTCAGGAATGAAAAGAGTTTTGGTTACCTCGTTATCTGCTTTTGCACCAAATAGGGTTTGCTACTGCACCTATTTTTGTATTTGGTACAGACAGAGGCCAAATATGGTTATATGCTCTCACTAACCAATAGAAGTTCGAGGCATTTCCTGATTTTGATGGTTTGTATTGACTGAGGTGCACTATATTGTGTATCCTATTTCGATGAAAATTTATTTGGATCTTAAGGTGATGTATTAGTTAAATTGTATGGTGAAGGACATGGCTAATTTTTTTAGCCAAGTGTCTAGTGTGCCAATATGTGAAAGTTTTGCACATGATGCTCTAGCGTTATATCAGGAGATTGATTTACCTAAATATAAATGGGAGGTGATTAAAATGGAGTTTTTTACTGGTTTTTCTGGGTTATAGAATCAATTTGATTTGATTTGGGTTATTATGGATAGGATAAAAAAGTGGACTCACTTTCTGCCAATGAGGACTAACTTTTTAGTTGAGGATTATGCGAGGTTTTATCTTAATAAGATTGTGAAGCTGCATGAGGTACCTATATTGATTATCTGTAATCTTGCAATGTAGTACTCATCTCACATTTGGTGGTTTATTCAGAAGTGGTTAGCTACTAAGTTTAGCTTCAGTGATTTTTTTCATGTGCAGATGGATGGGCAAGTAGAAAGGACTATTAAGGCATGGGAAGATATGCTTCATGAATGTTTGATTGATTATTGTGGTTACTGGGGTGATCATCTACCTATAAAAGAGTTTTCTTATAACAAAAGCAACCATTGTGGCATTGTGATCGCTCTTTTTGAGTCATTGTAAGTTAGAATGTGTAGATCTCCTATTGGGTCGTTTGAGCTTGGTTAGATAGATATGTTTTCCTTGGATTTGGTTTATCGGGCTATGGAAAAGTTAAAGGTTATTTGGGATAGTCTTAAGGCTTCCCAAAGCTTCTAAAAGTCCTATATAGATAAAAGGCATATGGACTTAGAGTTTAAGGTTGGGGATAGGGTGTTTCTAAAAGGTATCACCCATGAAGAGAGTAATGCAGTTTGGGAAGAAGGCGAAGCTCAATCCCCAATAGGTTGGTCCTTATGTTATATTGAGGAAGGTTGGTAATGTTTTGTATGAATTAGAGTTGCCTTCTAGTTTCAGCTCCATTCATCCTACATTTCATGTCTATATATTAAAAATGTGTATACGTGATGATTCATTGGTAGTTCCTTAAGAAATATTAGGTATCTCAAATTCTTTTTCTTATGAGGAAGTCCTGATTAATATCTTAGATCGGAAGGTTTCAACATTATGGACCAAGGATATAGCTTCAATTAAGGATCTATGGCAGAACCACAAGGTGGAAGAAGCTACTTGGGAAGTGGAAGAGGACATAAATTCCAGTATCCACACTTGGTTTTTGCTTAAGATATTCGTGCAAAAGGTATGTGTTCCTGATCACATTTTTTTCTAACTTATTTAAAGTGTACAATGGTTATGATTGGGTGTGATTCGTACTTGTACTACCTCATCTGTCATTCAGTGATGAATTATCCTAGTAGGGGAGACTGAAACATCCTGGCTTTTAGTCCATAAAAAATTTCGTGAGTTTTATTCTCTTAGACATCATACGACTAGGAGATACTAGTCGTATAATTGGGTATTATTGGTAGGGTCTTCGTCGTATGGTGACTAGTGTGGTTTGGATTTGTTTCTATCTAAGGTATGAATGGACTCCTTACTAGTTATTTATTAAGGAGCAAGCCATATGTTGCTAGGTCATATGATTCTTTGCATCTACTCTACTACATTCTGTCCAAGGTACGGGTCATGGGGTACTACTCATATGTTAAGATACGAGTTGGTCCATGTGTGGTCGTATGTTGGTCGGCATGAGAGTCAAAGGTAAGGCCTATGGTGAGAGCTAGGATACAACTCATAACATATAGTATGGTTTGGGGAGGGTGGTCTTACTATTTTATGGGGATTTTGTACAGTTTAAGTTGTGGGTAATCTAGATAGTTCCTCTCTTAACCTATCAATGACCGCACAACTTATATAAATCTTGGGATATCATTTCCCCTAATATTCTAATCTTAAATACTTAGAAATTCTCTAAAAATCTCTCAAGGCTCTTGAGTTAATCAAAAGCTAGGGTTTCTGTCAAGGTGATCAATTGAGGCTCATAAGGGTGATTTCTTCTCATCTTCTTCTCAATCTAACGCATGTAACCCTCCCTCGTTGTTAATTCCAAAGAAAGGCATGTTTATGAATTATTTTTATGGCATAACTGTTGTTTCATTTTTGGTTTCTCAAATAGATATTAGGGTTTTGGTTAGAATAGTTGGATATGTTTTTTTCATGCCTTTTACTTATGGTTTTCATATTATAGCAGTGGCTTGAACAATTGGTTTCATAGAAATGGTTAATTGGTACGTGGTTTTGGCTTTTGAAATACTGTGCCCTCAACATGTTTGGTAAAATGCCTAGGAGAATGGTTTTGTTAAATTGTTGGACTTTCATAGAATTATTGTATGGTATAACTTAATAATAGAACCCTAAATGAATAAATGTTTTAAATGGATTGAAATGGATTAAAATGGTTCAGTGGTAAGTTCTTTGGGGTTATGGTTAGTCTAACTAAAAGCCTTGTGGGGTAGAAAAGAATCCCCCAAGCAAACTTATTAATAATAATAACATATGGGGTACATGGGATTCCCCCAAGTCAACTTGATAATGTAATATATGGATACATGGGAATCCCTTATCTTAAATAGAATGGCTAAGGACATTTCTAGAAAGCTATAGTCGGTATGACGATACCACTACTTATAGCCTCGTTAATAACAAATGGAATTGGTGGTTTGGTTTTATGGTAATGATTTTAATTCGGCAATAATGGCAAGTATCATAGATAACCATGAAGGTGTAAGTCCTATAGATGGACACTGGAAACTCATATTTGCCGACATAAGGATTGGTCATGGAGACCATATATGATACTTATGGGGTACATTGGTATCCCTTAAGTACACTTAGACATATGTATCATAGAGAGAGAAGGGTACTCAAGAATCTCCTACTCCAATGGTATCTCTAATTTGTGCATCTACACTCATTGAGGCATGTTATGGAGGTTACACTTGACCCACATATTCCATAGGTAGTTCTAGGATGGTTAAGCTACAAATATACAATTTTATGGTTTTAATGGCATGCTAAACTCGGTTCAATTTCCCTGCATGGTTATATATATGTATGTAGGGTTATGAATGCATATGGTTGGTGTACTTGATTTTAAGGGTTTGCATTATTTTATCCTTATCCTAAATAAATGCTAGAGTTCACGTACTAATCTACCTTGAGTGGCTTTATCCCCATGCAATGCAAGAACCGGTTATTCAAATTCTCCTTCTAAGTCATTGGGTGTAGTATTAGTTGTTTGATTGATGTGGTGAGATTCCATAGTCCGTAAGGCTCCAATTTACATCATGTATGTCTTTATATACTCTGTTTATTTCATATACAATGATTTTGGCTATAGTTGGGGTATGTCTCAACAAAATATTGTTTTACTTTCTATTAGAGGCTTTGTGGAACTACTATGGGTTGGTATGGTCGGTGTGAGTAGTGATATAATCCTTCATAATGCCATTAGTACTGGGGTTGATAACGTTTGACTATATTTATAATTGTTTCATCTTATTATGTTGTGTACTAGTACTTGGTTATCGTTTTGGTTATTGGTTGGGTATTGGATGGTTGAACTTACTTGGGTTGGTCATGGTTATAGACCTATACCAAAGTATTGAGTTATATAAAATGCTATCTTGTTATACATTCAGAATTTATCAGACTCAGGGTACATGTTTAAAGGTTGGGTTGGGTATCAGGGTGGTCCTCGTTCCTGCCTAGACTTGAGATGCCCATTATGACTATACCCCGGTTTGAGTCGTGTCAGAGGGATGCCCTATATTTTACCTTGGAAAAGCACCTATCTATCTATATGTGGATCAATTAAGTGAGTCTTTTAGTCTAAAGAGATTACTGGCTTATGGTACTATCATAAATCCTATGATGGCAACGTATTATGGATCTAGAACGCATGTCACTAGATGTTGAATAATCCTCCCAAAATATATTTTCATTTTTTATCATAATACATGTATTATCCCTATCTATAAACTTCTCATGAGTCTTGCTCGAAATTCTTTCTAAAATATATCTTCCTATTAAACTATGCTCAAATACATAAGACAGAGCTCAAATTATTCTTTCCGAAATTCTATGTTGAAAAATCTATTTCAAAGACATATCTTCAAATCATGCTTATAGGTTATTCCATGTAAAAAATTCACAAAAATATGCATAACTTGCATATTCTCAAAATAGCTCTCATCATTACATAAAGGTTCTAAAGTCATGGTTGAAAGTATAGACTTTAAGGACCATACACAAAATCATGTCAACAACTAATAAAGATGATAATGAAAAACCTATTTAAGGGTAAAAAGAACATGCAATAGACAATAATACGTAGTCATGTGTAAATACATACAAAAATCATACAATTAGATCATAAAAATGGCGAATTTGAAAATGGGCATATACACCCTAGAGAAAAGAGGATGAAAAGAAATCCTCAATGAAGTCCTACAAACTTGAATTTGGAAATGTTATAGAGAAAATATTGAACTAGGGGAAATTGGGAGGTTTAAAATTATAAAAACACTACTTGAGATCTTGGGTTTTGGGAGAGAAAGGGGAAATAGTGATTTTGGGAGTGATTATGATGAGTAGGATGATTTTTGTTATTAAAAATGGATTGGGAAAGTTACATATGGTCAAACAACTAGTTTTCCTATAATTTAATAAAAGAAAAGTAGATTTGTTTAACTGGGAGGGGTGCTTCACTACACACCCCAATGTTGAGGCTAGCCACTAGCTTCATCACACCATTTTTGCCCTGTTCTAACATATGTGCACTTGCAATAGTGCCTCACTAAATTTTCTATATTGTTTTACTCTAAGCTCAGACTGTACAATGGAATAATCATTTAAAATTGACCATAGTGAAATCTTGTACTGAAACTTAATCAATAAAGAAGATTCTTACTAGGCTTTATGCTATTGGTTCCTTATGACTTTAATTTATATCTGAATCCCTTACACACTAAAGTGTTGATTGTAAAACCTCTCTATAATTAGGAACCATCGACTATACACACAAGAGGAATGACATGTATCTTAACTTATAATTTTTGGCATTTTACACCCATTAGATGTTCATATATACTAGGTATGCATGCAAGTCTCATGTGTTTAACTCAATTATATTTTAATCAGAAATTAGTTCCAATACTATAAATTTAGCTTTTATAACTCAGTGTAGGCATTTTAGCTCCTTCCCTACCCTTTGCAGCTTCGTTAGTCTTTATTTAAAGACAAATTCTCCCTAGATAGATATTGTAAAACGTCAAAAAGACCCTAAGATCATTTCTTATACTTTTCCTAAGAACCAGTTGGAAACCTACAAAATACCTTAAGATGACTCACTGTGTGAGCCTTACAGTGAGGCCATGAGGCATAGGTTTACCTATGCTATGTAGTATACCTTAGTCCAGTTCCCAAACGTCATGACTCAAAAAATAAGTCATGGTCTAAAAGGATGATTTGTATGGTCAATAATAATTTTTAGAAATAAGCCAGAAGTTCAAAAAGAAGACATTTGTATGCTAGTGGCAACGAGTGACGGGTTTGAATCATTGGGATGTGGTACAAGCTATTAGGTCACTTATTCTGATAAAGGACATGATAGTTAATATTTTCCTTCAAAGATCATGAGTCGCAACCCCAACTCATTACTACACCTCACAAGTTGTGGGGATGTCGTCGTACCCAAACCAGAATTTTATCCCATGGGCCACGAGTTAGGGATTGCTCATAGGTCAAGGGTATGAGTCCTAGCAAAGTCAATCAAAAATATTTTTAGAAAATTATTACCATTTAAATAGGTATATTTTTATCTTTTCTCTAAATTCTAGTCCTAAAATACATCATTTTAAGGTCTTATTATGAGGGGGTTAAAGTGACTTAGACATTTTTGTTTTCCAAAATTTCCCAACACTTAGTAACTAAATATCTTAAGGAGAATAAGCTCTCAACGTCAGAACCATGGCTCTTTCCCTAATGGCTTCAAGAGTCTATGTTTTTAGTAAGAATTCTTCATCTAGGCATGTGGGATTTCAACAATGAGTATATTTTCACCATTTTATCCCAAAATACTTTATAAAATCTTAAATTCCTTTAATTAAGATTTTAGGGTTATAATTTTCTCTTGAATTTTAGTGTTATTATGATCCCTTTATACATGATATTACTCACCACATAATGCCATTTTTACTAGACACATGTAAGTGTAATTCACAACTTTTTGTTGCATTTTTTAAGAATGTTTTAGATTGCCATACTTAATTATGAACTAGCATGATAAGTTTTTAGAATATAGACATTTAGCTTGATTAATTTTTAACCTTCTCTGGAGAATAGTAGAATTTAGGCTTGAGACTTTGTTTATAATGTTGTTGTAGGATGCTTGCTATGGTGTTAGCATTATGTTGGAAATACTTAGATGCTTGCTATGCCATTAGGATTAAATTAGGATCCCTAATGCAAATTTTGGGTGGTATTTTACGATAAGACTTGTATTTCTCGATAAATTTTAATTATTATCCTAATTTTTCTTTTGAACATTCCCTCCGTTATTTTTATTCTTATTGTATTGTTCATTATTGGGATTGAGAACGTAGACACAATTCTTTGGACTCATGATTAATGTTGCCTATTTCCAAAAGTAGTGATACCAGCTTATGTATACTTCTACGATTACATCCCTACTATTTTGATAGTAGTGATAAAATTTATCTATTCACATATTAATATGCATGCATTATGGTATGATTCATAAGAAACTGAATATTTGGCTTTTGAAAAAATAAGAAATTCATACCTCCTTACTATTGATCTACAACTTTTAAGACTAAGAATGTTCCACCTTTTACTGTTTTTTTCTAGGAATTTAAAAGACTTCTTACTACTTTGATTAGAGGTTTTATTATTTTTATTTTGTAAAACCTAATTTCCACTTACTAATTTAAACTTTAAGATACAATTTGGTGAAATTTTATCGATACATTTATTTTCAAAAGTGTAAAGTGGATCATAATTCCAGACTAATTTTTTGGACTTGTTATATTCATGCATACTTCTGTTTTGGGTACATAAGAGATTTATTAATGAGTCTCACTTATAATTCCCATCATGGGACATGATAGTGTGTATAGATATCCTAAGTCTCTTATGGGTCCTCACTTTGCTATCAATAGATGTTGGAGGAATGATATTCCTCATGTGTCCTCCCTTTATGAGCCACGTGTGTTGGTGGAGGTGCATAAACTATTGTTGGACATGGAATTTATCTTATATTTTCATCACTTGATCTCATTAAACTAATCGATTCTTCTATACTATATATGATATTTGTTAATGCTATTTATAAATTTTTTAATCTATTAAGCTAAACTAGGATATAATACCTACTAGGTACCATGTGTTTTTGTACTCATACTAACCTTCCACATTTTTTCTTGATGCAGATACTATCATGAGTTCTTTCTACTGATGAGTACTTTATGAAAATATGTCTTAGATCGGAGCCTTGGGATGATCTCCTAGCATATGGAGTTGTTCCTTATCCCTTTATTTAGTTGGAATGATCTCCATTTTGTACATTCAGGGATGGTTGTAGTTGTTACTTACTATGTTTTTGGTGTTTAGTAGCACCTATATGAAGTGAACTAGGTCTCAGGATGTGTTTTGTGTATTTTTTCATTCACTCTTTATATGTATTGTTTATTGGCACTTGTTTCCATGTTTATATTTATATTTGGCCTGCTTGTTTCTTGATTTGTCTCATATTCTGCTAGACCATTGTTTACTATTCTATGATATTATGTTCTTCTTGCCTATTATTTGGTTTTAGTAGGTTCCATCATAACATATAATTTTAGGCCATACAATTTGGTATCGAAGCCTAGGTTCACAAGTTTCATTAGTACATGAGGAAGTGCATAGTAGAGTCTTATAAATCAATAAAATGATATCCATATCTTATCTTCAAATAGTTATAGGTAATATTTAGGAAATTTTATTTCTTGATTATTGATTATGCATGCCTATATCTATCAACCTCAAAATACTTACTTTGGTTCCACTTCTTCCAAGACCGATCATACAAGATCGTAAGACAACAAGGATGACACTTCTTCACCCTTTGATAGGTCCTTAGTCTAGAGTTAGCCTAGGGAGCCATCACTGGAGGTAGATCTTGATATTAAGTATATACATCACCAAAAGAGGGTATGAGGCCAACCCTGGGTATAAAATAATTTATTTCTTTTTTGGGGTTTGCCATAGGTAGGGTAGTGCCTGATATATTGTGGTACCTAGGATAGAGATTAGTTTGTGGGTATTTATTATGGTCTTGTTTCATTTTTTGAGCATGATATTTTTTGACATAAGAGGGTTAAAAAAGCATTCATGATTCCTTTTATACCTTACGAGAGAGTGTAGAGGTTTGTTAGAGGATTAATTTTACAAATTCTTTTTGAGTTTGAACCTTTAATAGAAGTTGGGTCTTATTTTCTTAAGATTATTTATCATGAAAATAATATAAGGTAGGCATGTCTTGATATCTATGGAGGTGGTGGTAAGATCCCCCGCTACTAGTACAATTTCAATGGTACATCATCTAGTGTCATGGATCCTTCTAGTAGAGGTCAACGTCACTCTAAGCCAAATTTTTTTAATATATAGAACCTTAAATAATAGATGGTACCCATACGTACCATACTGTTCATAGTAGATAGATCTCCGATCAAGCATCATGGGGTGTTTGATTAGGGTCTGTAAGCTAAGGTAGCTAGTCTGGACAATCACGTTCTTCAAATTAGACTTGGCCAAAAGAGTTTGCTTTAATTTTTGTTAGTTTAGGAATTATTCTTGAGAGTTCTCAAGGTTTAATGCGATGACCATTTCATTGTTACGGTGTTTTGTATCATGCAAAATTTGGGTTTAGTTTTTCCTTGGATGAAAATATTTAAATCACAAGCTAGGTTGGATTTAAAGCTTTTGTAGTGTTGTGTGTTCTAGATAATTCTGGTAGTTTTAGGTGTAGTTTTTAATGAATTTAAGGTGTTATTATGTTGGCCAAGAATATTAGTAATCCTTAGAAACTTTTGGAACAAAATTTGGGTTGGTAGAGCTTCGGTTATAGTGATTGACCTTCTCAGGTTACTCTAAGACATCTAAATATAAGAAGAATATATTCAATTTTACCAAGCCTTTGTATACATCTGGATATTCTTCCTCTGCGATGCTGTAATGTGAATGAGCCCCCCTGCAGTAGGATCACTACTACGCTTAATTAGTCGCTCCAACAAACCGTCCTTTGATAACGCTCAACTCACTCCCATGCTTAAGGGGTGAGGCGGTCATTGTCAAGTAACCCAATTTGAATTGGGGTCGAATCTCAAGGAGTGAATATGTAGACTTCAAACTATATGGATGTTCAAGTGACTATAAGATTACCCGAAATGCTAATGAAAATAACATGTAAAATGAAATGGGGGTATTTGTTTGGAGACTTTTTACAAAAAACTTTAGCAAACACTTGGTGAATAAAACTTTTAATTAGAATTGAAGATTTAGAGGAAATCTTGGAATTATATCTACCTAGAGGTAATGCATATAGATTAATGTTGGTTCCTCGTGAAATTTTAGTTGTTAACTAAAGGATATGTTAGGTCAAAGTTCATTGGGGTCAATCTTTCAACAAACTCACAATGACTTCACCCATTGGCTCTTTTGAGCACCTACAAATGTGCACATTTTCATAATCACCCAAAACCTCAATCAAGCATCCCTACTTCTAGGATGATACCCTTGACATGATTTACAGTCCCAATTATCCACCATTGCCTTGTCCAACTATAACCCTCTTTTGAGAATGTTATAGGTTACCCAATGTTCACCTCCGTCCCTCTTTTGAGGATGATAAAGGGTTTCTAGATCTTGGGGATTTCACCCATAAAACCCATTTAGAGATATGGATTTTCACCCATCAAATTCCAGCCCATATGCTCAATCAATGTTGGAACCCATCATCAACAACTATAATCCATGCAAAAACATCAATCCCATACACAATTATACTTTAGTTCAACATAATCCCCATACTAAATTACTTAGCTACTCATGAAGAAAGTAAAGAGAGAGATATCATAAGGATTATCCAAAGCATTCATTCTTCACAACAATCCTAAAAATTTTGCCTCCAATGTTAATTACACACTTGTCCAAATTAGGGTTTCAATTCTAGAATCCCAAAAATATCTTATGAAGGTAAGCTCTCCCTAAAGAGGAAGGGGTTTTTGCTTAAATATGACTTGGGATGTGTCTAAGTACTTTTATAGATATGCCCCTGGGCATTATTCCCGCTGAACCACAACTGCGAACTGCTCCCCGTGAGCGTACTTTGTGACCGAGATTGTGCGCCGCGACCGCATTGCTTTGACCGTCTTGATTGACTGTGATCGGAGACAGAGGACCACGGTTATGGTAATCAAGGCTGATGTTTTTTAGGACTTCATCTACACTTTTCTTTGCTCTCTTTTTATCATTTTCATCTCCCATCCACATCTTTTAGTCACCTCAACTTTATGCCGGCAAAGAGTGGATATTAATGCATCTATCCATAGATTTTGTCTCATTTATTTCTTAAAAATAATGTAATGTTCATGAATAATTTGTGCGAATGAGTGGAAAATTCAGCACTCATCAGTACCCCCAACTTAAGACCTTGCTTGTTCTCAAGCAAATCTACCTCTTACTATGAGATAATTTATATGTGTGCCCTAATTCTATCACCTAATAATCCTGATGACTCAAAGTAGATTTCCACCACAAAAAGATTTTTACCTATGGGTAAATCTGATTTTAACGACTCCCCTCATAATAAAATAGAATAGTGAAGAATGCAATAGACTTCAAGGATCAACCATGTAACAACTAGTAATGCTTTAGAAATGACTCACATGCTGACTTCAAACATACAATTTTGCTGATTTTCTCATTGTACGGGAGATGACAAAATCACTCACCTCAACTAGTTCATATTGATCCTCACAAGAAAAGATAAATTCACACACCTAGATACCAATCATGAAACAAGGAATTTTAAGTGCAATCACTCACTCTATCAAGAAATTCTCCATGTTAAGAGGTACCATGTCATAGGCTTGCCCTTATTTCCAACCACCACTACAATGACTATACTTAGTTGGAACGAACAAAGGGCTTGTTAAGATTTTGATGTAGGTTTAGGGTATGGTAGGAGATCAACATAGGAAAATAAGGCGACACCCTCCTTAAACTTCTACACTATACTCTTTTGATGCAACACTTATTGGGCCACTCCTTTTAACTTTACTATTTTGCGTACCATTGCTTTTTCTTGGTTTTCAACTATTCTCTCTCCTCTTTTTTTATATAGATAGATCCTTTCTTTTCTTTATAGGATATTTTATTTATTCAAATTAAAAAAATCTTTACTTTCTCAAGATTGTAGGAACCTTCTTAAGACTTTATGGCACAACTATACTATTTTTTATTTCCACCACTCACAACATAGGCTTTTAACCTCAATTTGTATTCTTAAAATCGAGGAAGATAGGGCTAAAGAGCAGATGAATAGATGTGTGCCATCTTGCAATGTGTTTGCCAAAGAAAGGTCCAAAGTCTTAAAGAGAGTGACTAGGGGTAACTCTTATGTATTGGTAGGCTATTTAGGCTAAAGTGGACTTCCAAAATCACAAGATGGACTATGATCATTTTACCAACCAAGCACAGTCAGAATTTAGCTTTGAAAGACTAAAGGAGCAAGTTCTAGATACTAGAAGTACCCATGAGATGAGAACAATTAACCTCACACACATGGCATGGGAATGTCATCAAGGGGATTCAATTGTTCTACCCGCTCGAGTCAAAGATGGAGTATTCATTATTTCTTGAAGTCAACTTTCAGAGTCCTAGAAAGTGGGAAAAATTTTCTCACAAAGTTTCTCACGTCCATACCTTTTAATTTTTCAAAATTTTTGGAAGGAGGGGGTTGTTTGTTTTTGCATCCGCACCACATATAATTTGCTAATACTAGCAACCATCCAATCTATCATATCACATTGAAATTCATAGAATCTGTGAACCACCATATGGTTACTCAGACTTCGCCAATGGATCTTAATGCTACTCCAAATTATCAATGCTACAGATACTTCTTTTGCTGAAATTTTGACTTTTTTAGAGTCGCCACTTATTTTTTTAAAAGAAATTAAGAAACCTTTATAAAATACTTTAAACGATCTAAAATAGAAAAATGGTTTAAATTTGAAGATTCTGAGTAAGCGGTTCTTATTAACATTTTAGGATGGTTTTTTAAGGCACCTAAAATGTCCGCTAACTTGTGATTATCCGAAATGTTTGAAAAATAATTTCCTTTGACTAACTTCTAAAAAAGACAATTGTTGAAAAGATGCTGATTAAAGAATATTTTTGAAAGTTTTTTGCAAAATCAAATTTTTAGCTACTTAGTTAGGGGTTTGACTAGGCTCGCAAGAAAACAACATAAAAACGGAAAGAGGGGAAGAAATAAATGATTTAGGCTTTTAATCCCAAATCCATCACCATGTCCTAGTCTAGATATTGGGTTTCCATAACCTATCCTAAACTATTTTTCAATTATTTTTTGGCCCAGATTCTGCTTCACCTGTATTAGTTTACAACTTTGGCTTCGAGACCCAAAATAAATATATAAATAAATAAATGAAATGAACAACAACAAATAAAACAATAATAATAACAACAAAAAATGTGAAGAGACTTTCAAGTCTCTTAATCACTTTGCCAATGGTCTTGTACACGTTTCTTCTTCTTCCATCTTTTCACATTCGTATGCCATGAGATTGATGTTTGACCTCAGCCCTTGAGATTGACTCAAAGGATGGGCCTCAGTTGCCCATTACGACATACAAAGGGGAAAAAGTCCTTTTATACTCCGAGACAGGTTCATACAAAGGAGAAATTGAATAAAAAATGAATACTCGTTCTGATTTTACAGCCAATCACGCAGAGATATAAAATGATTCACAAATTTGGGAGTGAAACATATACTAACCAAAGTAATTCTTAAATTAAAAGGAAATGAATAAAAATTAATAAAAAATTGGCTATTCAAACTAACTATTAAATACTTAAAACAATTAATGAAAAAGAAAGACATGCATGATTTGGGATTTTCTCAAAATCAAATCATTCTTTTAAAAATGCAAATAATAAGTCAAAATCTTTTCAGTATGGTTCAAAGCATTGTAATTGTCAGAAAACAACCCCTAATTTAAAGTTATTCCCGAAAAACCCAATTCATTTAATCATCAGGAAGACCAAACTAGTTATCAAGGCATATCATTTAAACTAGGAGAATATGCGTCCTTTTTAAAGAACTCAATGAAAATAGTGATCAAACTGAATAAACAAAACAACTAAAGGAAAATTGTCACAAAAATGTAGCCATGCTTTGCTCAATAAAATTAGAAAGATTCATAACATAACCTAAAGATTCAATGTCCATACAATGATTCAATCTCCATCTTAAATATTTTAAAAGGGAAGGAAAACATGGAGGGAAACCGGGCAAAGAGTAAACTAGAAATACATAAAGTAAAGAAAAAAAATAATCTAAAAAGCAGCAATTTGAACAAAATTAGAACAGAAATAATAATTTCATAGGATGTATTCTACCTAAGTAAAACTATGATTCGAAAGGCAGCCATCAAAATAGGAATTAAACCCAGACAGTAGTATAAAAACTAAAATCAAAGCTAAGAAAATGCAGCTAAAGCAACGTTTATTCCGAGATAATGAATCCTTATTGAAGCATAGCATATAAAAACAAAAGAGATACTTGAGTGCCAGATCAACTGGTTGAGAGTTCAATAGGCAAAAAATTAAGGTTACACAGGAGGCTCTGAA
>JAPEIP010000217.1:53586-102561 GCA_026120095.1 Capsicum chinense
AAATTACTTAGCTACTCATGAAGAAAGTAAAGAGAGAGATATCATAAGGATTATCCAAAGCATTCATTCTTCACAACAATCCTAAAAATTTTGCCTCCAATGTTAATTACACACTTGTCCAAATTAGGGTTTCAATTCTAGAATCCCAAAAATATCTTATGAAGGTAAGCTCTCCCTAAAGAGGAAGGGGTTTTTGCTTAAATATGACTTGGGATGTGTCTAAGTACTTTTATAGATATGCCCCTGGGCATTATTCCCGCTGAACCACAACTGCGAACTGCTCCCCGTGAGCGTACTTTGTGACCGAGATTGTGCGCCGCGACCGCATTGCTTTGACCGTCTTGATTGACTGTGATCGGAGACAGAGGACCACGGTTATGGTAATCAAGGCTGATGTTTTTTAGGACTTCATCTACACTTTTCTTTGCTCTCTTTTTATCATTTTCATCTCCCATCCACATCTTTTAGTCACCTCAACTTTATGCCGGCAAAGAGTGGATATTAATGCATCTATCCATAGATTTTGTCTCATTTATTTCTTAAAAATAATGTAATGTTCATGAATAATTTGTGCGAATGAGTGGAAAATTCAGCACTCATCAGTACCCCCAACTTAAGACCTTGCTTGTTCTCAAGCAAATCTACCTCTTACTATGAGATAATTTATATGTGTGCCCTAATTCTATCACCTAATAATCCTGATGACTCAAAGTAGATTTCCACCACAAAAAGATTTTTACCTATGGGTAAATCTGATTTTAACGACTCCCCTCATAATAAAATAGAATAGTGAAGAATGCAATAGACTTCAAGGATCAACCATGTAACAACTAGTAATGCTTTAGAAATGACTCACATGCTGACTTCAAACATACAATTTTGCTGATTTTCTCATTGTACGGGAGATGACAAAATCACTCACCTCAACTAGTTCATATTGATCCTCACAAGAAAAGATAAATTCACACACCTAGATACCAATCATGAAACAAGGAATTTTAAGTGCAATCACTCACTCTATCAAGAAATTCTCCATGTTAAGAGGTACCATGTCATAGGCTTGCCCTTATTTCCAACCACCACTACAATGACTATACTTAGTTGGAACGAACAAAGGGCTTGTTAAGATTTTGATGTAGGTTTAGGGTATGGTAGGAGATCAACATAGGAAAATAAGGCGACACCCTCCTTAAACTTCTACACTATACTCTTTTGATGCAACACTTATTGGGCCACTCCTTTTAACTTTACTATTTTGCGTACCATTGCTTTTTCTTGGTTTTCAACTATTCTCTCTCCTCTTTTTTTATATAGATAGATCCTTTCTTTTCTTTATAGGATATTTTATTTATTCAAATTAAAAAAATCTTTACTTTCTCAAGATTGTAGGAACCTTCTTAAGACTTTATGGCACAACTATACTATTTTTTATTTCCACCACTCACAACATAGGCTTTTAACCTCAATTTGTATTCTTAAAATCGAGGAAGATAGGGCTAAAGAGCAGATGAATAGATGTGTGCCATCTTGCAATGTGTTTGCCAAAGAAAGGTCCAAAGTCTTAAAGAGAGTGACTAGGGGTAACTCTTATGTATTGGTAGGCTATTTAGGCTAAAGTGGACTTCCAAAATCACAAGATGGACTATGATCATTTTACCAACCAAGCACAGTCAGAATTTAGCTTTGAAAGACTAAAGGAGCAAGTTCTAGATACTAGAAGTACCCATGAGATGAGAACAATTAACCTCACACACATGGCATGGGAATGTCATCAAGGGGATTCAATTGTTCTACCCGCTCGAGTCAAAGATGGAGTATTCATTATTTCTTGAAGTCAACTTTCAGAGTCCTAGAAAGTGGGAAAAATTTTCTCACAAAGTTTCTCACGTCCATACCTTTTAATTTTTCAAAATTTTTGGAAGGAGGGGGTTGTTTGTTTTTGCATCCGCACCACATATAATTTGCTAATACTAGCAACCATCCAATCTATCATATCACATTGAAATTCATAGAATCTGTGAACCACCATATGGTTACTCAGACTTCGCCAATGGATCTTAATGCTACTCCAAATTATCAATGCTACAGATACTTCTTTTGCTGAAATTTTGACTTTTTTAGAGTCGCCACTTATTTTTTTAAAAGAAATTAAGAAACCTTTATAAAATACTTTAAACGATCTAAAATAGAAAAATGGTTTAAATTTGAAGATTCTGAGTAAGCGGTTCTTATTAACATTTTAGGATGGTTTTTTAAGGCACCTAAAATGTCCGCTAACTTGTGATTATCCGAAATGTTTGAAAAATAATTTCCTTTGACTAACTTCTAAAAAAGACAATTGTTGAAAAGATGCTGATTAAAGAATATTTTTGAAAGTTTTTTGCAAAATCAAATTTTTAGCTACTTAGTTAGGGGTTTGACTAGGCTCGCAAGAAAACAACATAAAAACGGAAAGAGGGGAAGAAATAAATGATTTAGGCTTTTAATCCCAAATCCATCACCATGTCCTAGTCTAGATATTGGGTTTCCATAACCTATCCTAAACTATTTTTCAATTATTTTTTGGCCCAGATTCTGCTTCACCTGTATTAGTTTACAACTTTGGCTTCGAGACCCAAAATAAATATATAAATAAATAAATGAAATGAACAACAACAAATAAAACAATAATAATAACAACAAAAAATGTGAAGAGACTTTCAAGTCTCTTAATCACTTTGCCAATGGTCTTGTACACGTTTCTTCTTCTTCCATCTTTTCACATTCGTATGCCATGAGATTGATGTTTGACCTCAGCCCTTGAGATTGACTCAAAGGATGGGCCTCAGTTGCCCATTACGACATACAAAGGGGAAAAAGTCCTTTTATACTCCGAGACAGGTTCATACAAAGGAGAAATTGAATAAAAAATGAATACTCGTTCTGATTTTACAGCCAATCACGCAGAGATATAAAATGATTCACAAATTTGGGAGTGAAACATATACTAACCAAAGTAATTCTTAAATTAAAAGGAAATGAATAAAAATTAATAAAAAATTGGCTATTCAAACTAACTATTAAATACTTAAAACAATTAATGAAAAAGAAAGACATGCATGATTTGGGATTTTCTCAAAATCAAATCATTCTTTTAAAAATGCAAATAATAAGTCAAAATCTTTTCAGTATGGTTCAAAGCATTGTAATTGTCAGAAAACAACCCCTAATTTAAAGTTATTCCCGAAAAACCCAATTCATTTAATCATCAGGAAGACCAAACTAGTTATCAAGGCATATCATTTAAACTAGGAGAATATGCGTCCTTTTTAAAGAACTCAATGAAAATAGTGATCAAACTGAATAAACAAAACAACTAAAGGAAAATTGTCACAAAAATGTAGCCATGCTTTGCTCAATAAAATTAGAAAGATTCATAACATAACCTAAAGATTCAATGTCCATACAATGATTCAATCTCCATCTTAAATATTTTAAAAGGGAAGGAAAACATGGAGGGAAACCGGGCAAAGAGTAAACTAGAAATACATAAAGTAAAGAAAAAAAATAATCTAAAAAGCAGCAATTTGAACAAAATTAGAACAGAAATAATAATTTCATAGGATGTATTCTACCTAAGTAAAACTATGATTCGAAAGGCAGCCATCAAAATAGGAATTAAACCCAGACAGTAGTATAAAAACTAAAATCAAAGCTAAGAAAATGCAGCTAAAGCAACGTTTATTCCGAGATAATGAATCCTTATTGAAGCATAGCATATAAAAACAAAAGAGATACTTGAGTGCCAGATCAACTGGTTGAGAGTTCAATAGGCAAAAAATTAAGGTTACACAGGAGGCTCTGAAGTAAAAATGGAACAAGTGATATGGAATCATAATAAAATCAATTATCTCAAATGTACCAACATCATTTACAACACAAAAGGAACCATATAGACTTCAAGGCTTCTATAATAGGTAATTTATAGCAAAAAAATTATAATAATTATTACAACAACTACTCCTAGCAAAACAAAATTATGCCAATAACTACAGCAGCTACGAATAAAATGAGACAAAGAAGGGTGCAAAACAAGACAACGAGCCCACGTTAGAATCACAACAATTGAAAAAAATTATCGTCGACTCAAAAATTCCAATTATATTTTGACTTTCATGAAGACAAAAATTTTTACTATAAGAAAACTGAATTGTGCCCCAAGGTTTTTCTCCCCTTTCAAGGCTTGCCCTTTTTTACTCCAAAGAGGACCTTATATAGAAGGGATTTTTGGGTCAGCTCTAAATTCTCAACCAATGTGGGATAAGCAACCATATAGGCATTTACAAAATTTTTAAATTGAGGATATCATTATGAGCTGGAACCATATGAGTTTTGAAATTCAAATACCAAGGCTGAGGTAGATTTTGTAGGTTTTAGTATAAATTTTAGAAAACTATTTGATGTGACTTGTGCGGCAGTATGGGTTGGCCAACTGATGCTCCACTAGAATTGGGTCCCACCAGGTCTAGTTCGCGAGTCAGTTAAAATGGGTTTTCGATAGGTCAGAGCTGAAGTTGTTCGATGATATTATTGATGTTGTACATTGCTCACTATTTTGTCAGGTTTGACTATCATTCTATTATTGTTCGTTGATTACGTGTATTGTACGCTGATGAAAAGCATAAGGGTGAAGGCTGTTTTGACCGGAGCGAGTTAGTTTGCTTTGGGCCTGAAGGGTTAGGCTATTTTATTGGGTTAATATTGTTGAATTATTATTTTGTGAATGGGGGAAAAATAGGCTAATGTTGAAGTTGGGTTGCTGGGCGGTTCTGTTTGTAATTGGGTTGATAATTGATGGCATTTTGGAGTTACATAGAAGATAACCTTAATTAGACTAGGGCTTATTCCAAAAATAATTCCAATTAAGGATTTAGCCTATTCAATTTAAAAACCAAATTAATAGTTAATTGGCAAATTGTATTACAATTATGGTCAATTAAGTTTTAAATATGATCAAATTTGTAGATTGGTTAAATTAAATTGAAATCTGATCATAATTAATTCCACCTTTAATTTCGAGCTTCTTGATTTAATAAAGATCCAATAAATGTTTTTCGAATAAATTATTTTCAAGAACAAATTACAATTAAACTAAGATTTTAATCATTTGAATTTATTTTCAAGATAAGCCTTGATTAAAATCTGATATTTTGTAAAGTAAATATTTAAGTAGCAAAATTATGAAATTTCGTACAATTGAATACGATAATATATAATCATTACTTAAAATAAAAAATTTACACAAAAAAATACTTAGAAAAAAGATTTTTATTCAGATAAAATAAATTTTATTTTATTCAAAAATAAAGAAACTTGAAATTAAATTTAGTTATAGAGGGGAAAAATTAGATGTCAACAACTGCTCCCTCCCTTTGGGTAGGATGGATGCAAGTAATCCTTGGCAAGGGGAGGTTGACGTTGCTAATTTTTGTCCGACCATGAATTTGAATTTGAAAGTGGTTGGCTTTAACACAAGTTTCATGAAGTTATAGCCAGACCCCGGTATCGAGTTTCCTATATATCTTAGGTTACATGAGAATTCAGGCCACTTATAGTTTATAATTCATGATTTAAAGCACGATTTCAAAAAAATTCAAATGCCAAATCTATTTTGATGTTTTTGGTGAAATAAAAAAGGCGGAGAATAAAGAGATTTAGGGGGTGGTTGGAATTCAATAGAGTTTTCAAGATAGATCTCAGCCTACATATCCCCGATACTCTTGAAATCATACTGTTTATAGTTTGACTCAATTGATAGAAATGATAGTTTTTTAATTTAGATGATCTTTGACATAGGATGAGTGATATGTTGATTGAGTTGCAAAAAAGAGACTTGAAAACTCTTAACCATGAATGTGGGATCCTTCACATCGATAGGAAAAAACTTACCTTGACATAATTTCAAAAACTCTAGGTGCCCTATCACTCAATTCTGAAAGAAAGAGAAGTTTATTGTCGGTATGAGTTCATAAATACCGAATGTGGAGCTAAAACAAACATTTTCCAAAATGCACCCATGCCTTCTAACAGGGGTGTCGTTGGATCTTGGTGGTGACTATTCTTTATCTCACATCCAAAGAGATTGACGTCCCTCTCTAGACTATGTATGGTTTTGATGCTAGGAAAGAGTTCTATATTGTGCTACGTCCTTTTTTGAGACGTCCACACCTATAGTTTTAATTTTGATATTTTCATCCTCTCGGATGCTCTCAACAATATCTCAAACAAAAATCGTTAGCAATAAGCACAATCTCCAAAAGGGGTGTATAGTTTATTACCATATCTCAACGTGAGTTGTTGCCTAAAAAGAAAATTCATCCTTTTGTGTGCCTGTTTAGAAGGAAATAACTTGTAACAAAAGACACAAAAATGCTCTTAGTTGTTGCATAATTATCTTATTTCTCGGTAGAATGTCTTCAAAATGGGATGGCCCTTTTGGATACATATGATATTTTATGAAGAACGGTCCCTGCAACAATGTAATCTTATGCTAATGCGGTAACCCTTTAGTCTCCTATAATAATTGTTGTATGATAACCTCTATGAGTATTTCAAATAATTCTTGACATATGATCTTAGGTAAGTCTTGCGTATCTTTTATATTGATACGACTTATAAATTTCTCTTGAATTGTCGATCTTTGGATAATCTCGCTCATTATTTCATGTTGGATATGATGAGACATACAAATATCCTTTGAATTTATAGTTTCTAGATGATCTTGCAATCACTAGCTCTTAGGTATTCCTGCACATCATCCGACATTGGATACTATATGAGTTATAGATATCTCTCAAATTACAAGTCTTAGGTAATTCTACACATAATTGATCTTGGATATGACACATCTTATAGAGAACCCTTAGAAGTATCTATCTTATAATCTCGCATATTCTCCGGTAAGGATTTAGTTGTGACTTATGGATAACCTTCAAACTATAAATTTTTGGGTAACCTTACACACTATTCGGTGAGGATGTTGTTGCATCTTAAAAATTACCTGTGGACTATAAATTCACAGTTAATCTTGTATACTATACTTTTTCAAATAATATACTTATAGATAATCGTAGGATCACCAATTTCTAGGAAGTCTCAAATGTCGTTCGCTTTCATATAGTGACTTAAATATGCCCTTTTGAATTATATGATTTTGATTCATTCAGATACTGATTCATGAAATGATGAGATATTCTAGAGGTTAGTGTATGCTATCTCCCGTGATTATAGATATTAGATTCTGATGATATGCTCGATGCCAGTGATCTTATCTCGTGTGTCAATAGATATTAGATGCTAATGATATCCTCGATGACAACGTATGCTATATCGCATGTCAACAGATATTAGATGCTGATGATATCCTCGATGCCAATGTATGCTATCTTGCAGTCATCACATATTTAGATATTGATGATATCCTCCACACCAGCATATGATATCTCACATGTCATCAAATATTTAATACAGATGATATCCTCGACGCCAACGTATGCTATCTCATATATCATTAGATATTTAATGTACATAATATCCTCGACACTGATGTATGCTATCTCGCATGTCATTAGATATTTAATGTGGATAATATCCTCGATGCCAGCATATGTTATCTTGCATGTCATTAGATATTTAATGCGGATTATATCCTTTACGTCAGCATATGCTATCTCGTGTGTCATCAAATATTTTATGCAGATGATATCCTCAATGCAGTGTCTGATATATCATATGTCATCAAACATTTAATGTGGATTATATTCTTGATGGCAACACATGCTATCTCCCGTCTCAATAGATATTGAATGTTGATGATATCCTTGACGCTTTCATATGCTATCTTGCGTGTGAACATATATTAAATGCTAATGATATCCTTGACGCCAGTGTATGCTATCTCGCGTGTCAATATATATTAAATGGTGACGATATCCTCGACGCCAGTGTATGCTATCTTGAATATTAACAGATATTAAATATTGATGATATACTCAACACCAGCGTATGCTATCTTGTGTGTCAAATAATATTAAATGTTGATGATATCCTCGATGCCAGCATATGTTATTTCGTATGTCAACATCTATTGAATGTTGATGATATCCTCGACGCCAGCGTATGCTTTCTTGTATGTCAACAAATATTGAATGTTGATGATATCCTCGATGCCAGCATATGTTATTTCACGTGTCAACATATATTGAATATTGATGATATCCTCGATGCCAGCATATGCTTTCTTGTATGTCAACAATATTAAATGTAATGTCCTTCTTGGCAATGAAATGGTTTCTGATGGCCCTCTTTGTAATAGAATGATATGCAATGGCACTCTTGGCAATTAAATGATATAAAACATCCTTCTTGGCAATATAATTATATGCAATGGCCCTCTTGAGCCTATTTGTCTGTGTTCTTTCTTTATGTGCACCTCTGTACTCTAGGTAGACAATCAGTAGACACAAAGTTCATTTTATCCAATGACTATTTTTTAGAAAAATTCAAAGTATAATATTTATAAAGAAGATAAGGTGCCTTTGTTTGTTGTTCATGGTCTCAAGGAATGAGATAGATATTTCAAAAAGTGTTCAGCAAAAGGGTATTACCGTATTTAGGGATACCCGAGAATACCGTTGTTGAGCATCATATTCTCCGGTGTGGCCCCTGGCTTGCTTGGGGATTTTCTAAAAAAGATTTCCATATTTGTGTATTGATCCCTGCATCCATAGAAAAATAGTTAGTTTTGAATAAAACTACTCGTGTTGACGTCCTTCGATATTTGGTTTGCTCCTCATCATCTTTCGGGTACTCTATCATGTTGGGACTTCCACCCTGACTCGTCGTTCCTAATAGATTCCTTGGAAATTAATAAGTAAAAGATTTATATGGATTTTGAAAGTAGTCTTAATTTTAGGAAAATAGTTTCAAAAATTTCTGTAAAAGCTTTAGAAACTCAATGCCAGTCATGTCATGTACAAGCCCGACGAATGTCTTCCTCTTTGTTCTGACTATGTATGACATTTGATAGAGGATTGCTAGGGATTTTGCATCATTAAGGCTCTCTATCAAAAGTTCAATCATAGATGGAGATTTAGTCTATCTACACTTTGTCGCAGGTGGTGATTTTCAAAGCTTGACTTTGACCTCTAGTGCTGGGGAATTTGAAATTTATTCTGATATAATAGTGTAAATTTTGAGGATCTCCTCAAAATTTATACCCAATTTTAAAGTTGTTTGAAACGTTCTTAGCTCGAGAGGATCCAAAGTCTTTGTTATTGTTCGTTCTCTTTATTGCATGATGATCTTCATCATTGTGAATTTTTGAGATTCTTTCTCAAAAATTCTGCCCCAGTTTCCATTTCCTGGGATTATATGATTGAGCCGTTAGGGTACCTACGTATCCCATGAAGCTGGAATCAGGTCAAACATAGTTCAGTACTACACTAAGAAAATATAGAAAAATCTGATGGGATTGAACGAAGCCGACATAGGCCACCTACGTATCCCTTTTTTGGTAATTCAGGTCATCATGTAGTTCATACATGAAAGGAAAGGATAAATTATCCTAAAGGGTTGACCAAAGCTGACTTAAGCTTCCTACGTATCGCTTTCTTGGTAATTCAGGTCAAATGTAGTTTGTACATGAAAGAAAAGGAGTTCTAGGTTATTATACATCATAAATCAAGCACTACCCTATGGCGAATACAGGTAAACCAAGGAAACAAAACTAAAACATCAATCAAACATAGTATATCTTTACCACATCAAAATTGATTGGTTTGGTCCACTCTTGACCATCTATCTTTGATAGGATTAGGGCTCTTCCAGGTTGGGCTTCTTTTGGTATTCCAATTCCTCTATATCTTTTACTAACTGATCCTCATCACCTTCTTTTCGTTTATCATCATTCCCTTTGCTTTGTTTGTCAAACATTTTCATGACATGACATTGGCATGTTTTTAAATTATTTCTACTAAAATAAACCATGTTAAATGATCACAAGATAATAATAAAATTATATTTCAAAATAACATCTAAAATAAAGAGAGGCCTTTTGGAAAATACATAAAAACAATGGCTCATGACTCGCGCAAATATGGGCCCATGCCTTTTTGAAACTTATAATACATGAAACAAATATTTGAGAGATAAAAGGATGAATCACGAGGCATGCTCTAGGTTATCACCAATTTTTAAAACCACTAATAATTTCCCTTTCATCTACCTTGACGGGCGACAAATTATGAGAGGAGTGGAAGTTTAATTTTGCAAAGCCTCTCCTGGTGAAATTTGGGGAATCCTCTAGTGTATCATTGCATCCCTAAAATATATTTCTTATCCCATCCCAAGACAACTATATTCGGACATCTCGCGCACAAGAAATTACTAGTACAGGAGTGGCGATGGTTTGGATAGACTAATCTTTGACTTTTCTTCAACCTCATCTTCCTCTCTTTGTTGGTACCCTATCCCAAGCTTAAATGCTTTTTTTGGGACCATATTGGGATCAATAATTTCTTCCAAATCCTTACATAAGACACTTAAGGCAGCCATGACTTTCTCTATCTTTTTCACTCCTTTTCTATTTTTGGAATTTTTTGAGTCCTCCTTAGTAATAGTCTTGCTAGATACCCATTTTCTTGCTATTTTGATCATGCCAATTGTGGCTCCCTCATTATTAGACCATGAATTAATGGTGACATTTGGTGTCGGCGCTTGAAGAGTGATAATCTTCTAATCAATCAAGTGTTGGATCTTGTGTTTCATATTGATGCAATTTTCAGTATTATGCTCGGGCGCTCCTGAATGATAAGAATAGACTTGATCAGCCTGAAATAATCAATAATTTAGATTTTTAGGCTTTGGTGGAATAGGATATAAATAACCATCTTTTATTAATCTTCCAAAGAGCTGGGTACGACTTTTGGCCAATGGTGTAAATTTTCTAGGAGTCTTCTTTTTAAGGTTTACACGTGGGGGGTTATACTGATTTTGATTAGCAAGAGGAGGTACTTGATGATAGTTTGGAGATTTTTGGATGTTTATTTGGTTGTTTGGAAGATTAGCTTGAACATGAGACTGATAATTTGGCTATAGAACTTGGTACTGTGGTAAAGTATTTAGAAGTAGAGCTTGATATCAAGATTGGGCGTAGAATACAAGCTAAAAACTTGGTAACGGTGGTGATGAAAAAATATTCATAGGATTGAATTTCCTCTTATATTTATCAACAAAATTAGTAGAGACCGCAGTCACATCCTCTCTTTTCTTCTTTGAGAAAGTAGAAGATTTAGATAATGTTGGGGTTTTGACAATCTTTCCTGTTCGAATGCCTTCCTCAAGCAATTCCCTGATTTTACCAAATCTACCAAAGTTGAACTAATTGCAGATACAATCCTAGTGTAAAATTCTCCCTTCTGAGCGTTAGAGAAAACCGATACCATTTCCTCCTCAAACATGGTAGGTTGTACTTTGGCAACATCCTTTCTCCAACAGAAGGCATAGTCTCAGAAACACTCATCATTCTTCTCCTTGATCCAGTCTAGAGATTATCAATTTCGGACTATCTCAACGTAAAATGCAAATCTATCGATAAAACTTTTAGCCAAAGCCCACCTACTAGACCATCTTTTTAATTCTTGTGACGTAAACCAATCTAAGGCTTCAGCACTTAAATTTTGATAGAATAAGCGCATTATTAATGCCTCATTACTTCCTATCGCAATGATTTGATCACAATACCTTCTCAAATGGGCCATTGGATTTCCATTACCATCAAACACTTTAAATTTAGGGACCTTGTATCCTTTCAGTAGATCTACTCCAAGATGAACACATACATCATTGTAACCCCAATCATTAATTTCCCTGCCCCATGAGATTCCTTGATTCTCTTTATTTCTTCATTCATGGCTAGCAACCTCATTTCATGCTCGGTCCTCTACTCCCTTTCTTTCTCCTCGTTATGGTCTACCTTGGGATTGGGAAAGGGATTATAAATGTCAAGGGATATGATGATGTGAGAAGAATATCGAATAGTAGCTTAATTTTGAGGACAAGAGGGGATTGCATGGTTGGTTGGAAGTTGTGGAATTTGAGAACGGTTTGGTGGAATCAAAGAGAGATTTTGTGGACTTAGAAATGAGTTTTCCTGATTTTGAGATGGATTTTGTTAATTTAGGAACAAATTTTGTGGTTTTGAGGGAGAGTTTTGTGGAGTTGGGAGAAAATATTTTGAATTTAGGAGAGGGTTTTGTGTGTTTGAAAATGGGTTTTAAGGATTCTAGAATGAATTTTGTGGATCTGGAGATGTATTTTGTGGGGTTAGGGATGGATTTTGTGGATGGTAAGCATCTGGGTTATTTTCTCGATTAGTGTTTTGGACAAGTTGAGGAGCAGAGATGGATGATATTTTATTTGGATGGTCCCCAAAAATAGGCATACTGAGGGGTGGGATCTGGAGTGGAGTCCCATGTCCTCCTAAAGCGGAAGCATTGTCAGTGATGGCCAAATTAGTCAAATCTCAAGTACGGTTCATCTCCTCCTAAAGCATTTCAGATTTTATCGCAAGTTCAGTAATCATATCACTTTATTCTACTATTACATTGTCCCTTATGGTCAATTCATTTTCTTCATCACTTCCAGCCATATTTAAATCACGGTTAGGGGATAGGATCTTATGCACTTTTGAATGGGTGAAGTAAGGATGTTCTTCCAGCTTATTTTAACATGGAGTAGTCTCTGTTGTCTATAAATTAAAATAACTCAAAGACAGATGTGTGAGTTCACATATGTGATAAATAATTTAAGATATTAGACAAGAAGTAACCACATAAAGTTGTTTTTCGCATAGGCAAACTGATCGGCGGGAGCAAAGCTGATCAATTTGTATTTGATTCAAACAAATGCATGTAAACACATAAGGCAATTATATCACATAAAACATTGTAATAATGTGTATCCTAATTGGGGTTACCCTTTTGAGCCAAGGATTTTGACCTAACGAATTTTAAAGGAGATATATGCCTTTTAAAGCCTATCCATTATCCCCCAAAACCTTCATAGGTGTACATAAATGAAATAAATGCCTAAAAAAGTCACACAAAAGGGAAACAATCTTTAGGGAAAGAGAAAAAATAACATGTGAAAAAGAACAATGTCCCATGCAGGGGATAGGAAATACTAGTTCCTGAATGCTCTTCTATAAACCTTCGCCATCTTAGCTTTGTCCGCTTCTTATCATTGAACACATCTGTTGATGATCAAGTGATTTTTGTATTATTGTGTTCTAGGTGCAACCACATAAATTGATCAACTCCTTGCTTAACTTGCTTCAATTTCTCCCTCAATTGGTGTATAATTGAGGTGTCCTTACACGAAAGTAAGCTAAGCAGCTTTCTCCCAACCTCCAAAGGATAATGGATTAGATTAAACATATATTTCTTCAACACATAAATATTATTCGTCTTTAATTGAATCTGGATCAATAGATGCAAGGCAAGTTTTCTAATGGGCCTAATACCCCCTCGGCTATTGGGTCATCCTGGGTTCATGCCTAAAATAGGGTTTTGATTTTGCTCTATCCTACATGTCTAAAGTGGGTTTTACCCAAGTTCCCAAGTAGACGACTTGGGTTTGGAAATAAAATAGCCATCAGACGCCTCACATGTTAATTAATCGTTGTATTTCCAACACTTTATTTGGAGTTGAACAACAAGGGCCGAGACATCCATGAAACACCAAAATATTTTAATAATCAATGTGGGATCATGCTATGAGATGCAATAATTAAATTCCACAAAATCCAAACATATAAACACGTAAGTAATTTAAACAGTTAGTCAAAATTCCCCAACAGAGTTGCTATTTTTGTTATGCGGAAATTTTGACTTTTTTAGATTCGCCACTTAATTTTTTAAAAGGAATTAAGAAACCTTTATATTATACTTTAAACGATCCAAACTAGAAAAACCCTTTAAATTTGAAGATTTTGAGTAATCGGTTCCTACTAATATTTTTGGAAGGTTTTTAAGGCACATAAAATGTCTGCTAACTTCTGGTTATCCAAACTTTTTGAAAAATAATTTTCTTTGACTAAAGAAGTTGATTAAAGAATTTTTTTTGCAAAATCTTTTTTTAGGGACTTAGTTAGGGTTTTAACTAGGCTCGCAAGCAAACAACATAAAAAAGGTCAAAGAGGAGAAGAAATAAATGATTTGAGCTTTTAAGCCCAGATACATCACCCTGTCCTAGTCTAGATATTGGGTTTTGGCTTATAACCTGTCCTAAACTATTTTTTGAGCCTTTTTTTGGCCCAAATTCTGCTTCACCTCTATTAGTTTATAACTTTGGCTTCGAGCCCCAAAATAAATGAATAAATAAATAATTGATACGAATTACGACAAATAAAATAATAATAATAACAATAAAAAATATGACAAGACTTTCAAGTCTCTTAATCTCTTAATCACTTATGCCATGAGGTAGTTTTTGACCTTGGCCCCTCTGGATTGACTTAAAGGATGGGCCTCACTAGCCCATTACGACATGCAAAGGGGAAGAAGTCTGTTTTAACTCTGAAGCGGGTTCATGCAAAGGGAAAATGAAAAAAAAAAGAATTAATATTCGTTCTGAATTTACAACCAATCACGCAGAGGTATAAAATAATTCACAAATTTGTGAGTGAAACATATACTAACCAAATAAATACTTAATTTAAAAGGAAATGATTCAATATTAATCATAAATTGGCTATTCAAACTAACTATTAAACACTTAAAACAATTAATGAGAAAGAAAATCATGCATGATTTGGGATTTGCTCAAATTCAAATCATTTTTTTAAAATAGCAAATCAGAAGTCAAAATATTTTCATTGTGGTTCAAACCATTGTAATTGACAGAACATAACCCCTTGTTAAGAGTTGTTTCCAAAAGACCCTATCAGTCAATCATCAGGATGGCTAAGCTAGTTATAAAGTCCTATCATTTACACTAGCAGAATATGCATCCATTTTAATGACCTCAAACGAAATAGGGAACAAATTGAACAAACCAAACTACTAAAGGAAAATTTTCACAAAAATGTAGCCATGGTTTGTTCAATAAAACTAGAAAGGTCCATAACATACCATAAAGATTCAATCTCCATACAACGATTCAATCTACAACTTAACCATTTTAAAAGGGAAGGAAAAAATAGAGGGAAATAGGTGAAAGACTAAACTCGAAGTACATAAAGTGAAGAAAGAAAACAATCTAGAAAGCAACAATTTGAAAAAAATTAGTATAGAATACAAATTTCCAAGGATGTATTCTACCAAAGCAAACTAGGATTAGATAGGCAGCCATCCCTCAATACAGGAATTAAACCAGAATAATAATACAAAAACTAAAATCAAAGCTAAGATAATGCAGCTAGAGCAATGTTTATGCTTAGATGATGAATCCTTATCGAAACATAGCATATAAGAACAAAAGAGATACTTGAGAGCCGGATCAACAGGTTAGAGTTTAACAGGCAGAAAATTAAGATTACACAGCTGGCTCAGAAGTAATAACGGAAAAAGAGATACGGAATCACAATAAAATAAATCAGCTCAAAAACACCAACATCATTTACAACACAAAAGGAACCCTATAGCCTTCAAGGCTTCTATAACAAGCAATTTATAGCAAAACAAAATTAGGACGATTATTACAACAGCTACTCCCAGTAAAACAAAATTACTATGATGATTACAGCAGCCATGAAGAAAAACAGACGAAGAAGGAAACGATCAAAATTAAAGAAAAAAGAGTGTATTTACCTCTTTGAGGACATTAAAATAAGACAACGAACTAGTGTAGAACTCACAACCAACGAAATAAATCATCATTATCGACTCAAAAATGCCAATTATCCACCGACTTTCACAAAGATAAATTTTTACTAAAAGAGAACTGAATTGTGTTCAAAGTTCTTTCCCCCCCCTTCAAAGCTTGCACCTTTTTGCTCCAAAGAGGACCTTATATAAAAGAGATTTTTTGGGTCAGCTCTAAATTCCCAACTGATATGGGATAAGTAAATAGAGTGACACTTTTGAAATTTTAAAATTGAGGATATCATTGTGAGTTGGAATCGTACGAGTTTTGAAATTCAAATTCCAAGGACGAGGTTAATTTCATAGGTTGTAGTATGAATTTAAGAGAACAGTTTGATTTGAAATGTCGTTTGGGTCAGCCTGTTGTTGCTCCGCTGGAATTGGGTTTCGTCGAGTCGGGTTCGTGAGTTAGTTGAGATGGGTTATGGATGGGTAGAAGCTGAAGTTATTTGATGATGATGTTGCTGTTGTATGTTGCTCTTTGTTTTGTTGGGTTTGGCTATTATTCTGTTATTGTTAGTTGCTTATGCGTATTGTACACTGATGAGGAGTATAAGGGTGAAGGGTGTTTGGGCTGAAGTGGGTCAGTTTGCTTTGGGCCTAGAGGGTTTGTTGTTTTGCTTGGTTAATGCTGTTGGATTATTATTTTGTGAAAGGGGGAAAATGGGCTAATGTTGAAGTTGGGTTGTTGTGCGGTTATGGTTTGCAATCAGGCTGATAATTATTGGGATTTTTGGGTTATTTAGAAAATAACCTCAATTAGACTAAGATTTATTCAAAAAATAATTCCAATTTAGGATTTAGCCTATTCTATTTAAATTTTGATCAAACTAAAAGTTAATTGGCTAATTGCATTGTAATTATGGTCAATTTAGTTTAATTATGACCAAATTTAATAGATTGGTTAAATTAAATTAAAATCTGGGAAGAATTAATTCCTCCTTTAATCTTGGGATTCTGGATTTAATAAAAATCCAACAAATATTTTCAGAATAAATTATTTTAACCATGCAAACTTTGACACCATTAAGGTGCCCGAATATTACAACCCAAATAAAATAAAGTTGAGAA
The DNA here is from genome assembly GCA_026120095.1 of Capsicum chinense. Lineage (NCBI taxonomy): Eukaryota > Viridiplantae > Streptophyta > Magnoliopsida > Solanales > Solanaceae > Capsicum > Capsicum chinense. The sequence goes on from JAPEIP010000217.1 coordinate 70,560, forward strand.
TTATCAAAATAGCAAAAACATATGTAGAATTATCAATAATACAGACCAAAATTAAATGAATAAGAATAAGGACACACCTCCAACTGAAAAGATAGTAGTGTCCCCACTGCATAAATAATCATGGGTAAAAGAGTTAAGGGTGCTCCTTGAAACCGCATCAAGGGCTGCTATCACTGTTGGACTCTGCATCACCACCCTTTTCCTCAAGATTGGACCACTTGACTGAGACCTTATCATCACTGTCCACCCAAGAAGAAAGAATTCAATTTCAGGGCCTTAGAATCTTTCATAGGCCCTTTATGCCCTTCCACATCCTGATAAATAATTCGTCCCTCTTCTTCTCCCTTGTAACCATTTTCTCATGCGCAATCTAAAGATCTCAATTTTCCTTCACCAAAGAAGAGTAGAACTTTTCAAGCTTATCAATGGTATCTTCTAGATATTTTTGGTCCTCTTTGTACTTCTCAAAATTGGTAAATGACATATAAGAATGATATGCGATTGAAGGCTCTCCAGGTCCATGGGACAAACTAGACATAAGCTCATTGATGGTTACAATAATTACTCTAATCTCCTCAAGGGGTCCTATGGTGGTTGTCCTATGAGACACAAGTTCACTATATGCCGGATTTTCCAAGTCTATCTTTTTTTTTCTTTTGTTAGGTGTGCCCTCACCTCTAATTCTTAAGTGTTAAATAAGGGAATTAGGGTGCAACAACGTATCACTAGCATACTCTTGATGTATCACTAGCATACTCGTCCATCCCTGCTTTTCTACAAGTCTTGATAATTAAAGAAGGGAAAGAGAGATACATACCATATTTGTTTTAGAAATAATCTATTTCATTAACCATGAGTTGACCAACATCTATATGGATGCCGTTTAGAATGCACACAACCATCTTAGTAGGTAATTCTTGAACTACTGTCATGTGGGTGCAAGGATAAACTCGGCTACAAATGATGTGCAATCATATCTTCAAAGGTGAAGTCATTCATGGAAATATTGCTTTTAGTTTTGGTCCACAAGACTTCTTTTTCGAGACATAGCCATTATGCCAAAAAATTCCTTGATTTTCACCCCTTCAATTTGAATTCACCCATATATGCCTTCATGAGCCCATAAACATCATTGATTTGTTTAGCCCCAACTTTCACCAGCTTTCCTCGAATCTTGACAGTCACATTGATTGGGTCCGAAAAAAAGACTTCACCAATGTTTGCATAGAATTCATGGAACTATTACTCATTTGCAATGCATCGATCTAGGACGAAGTACCACACCCTTATGTCTTCAAGTTTGTCATGAACTTTTGGTAGTTTCTTCGGCAAATTATCCAAGTAAATTGCTCTCTCTAGGAGAAGTTTGAGCTTATAAACTTGACCAGGAATTAACCCAAATTAGAGAACAAACTTAAAAGGGGGTGTGAGGAAAATAAGCAAAATTTGGGGCTAAATGACAAAGTGGCCGCAATTGCAGTCAAGGGACTATGACTGCGGACACCCACATAATCGTAATCGTATTTGGGGACCGCAATCAAGGTTATCGAGAGCAATTCGACTATTTTTTTTCCCTTGTTCAGTATTTTACTTAATTTTTCCATATTTCTTCCCTATTCAACTTATTCAATTCACTTCATAAATTCATGGTTTATTCATATGCAAAAGATAACATCTACCCTATAAAAAATAACAAAAAAGGATATGAGCAACTCTCGTGGAATTTGTGGGTTGCCTCCCACCTAGAGCCATAGTTATGATTGTGGCACGATGTCTTCTTTCATTTATTATAAAGGTGGTTCCTCAAACTCCTCTTCATTCATCTTCTTATTTTCAACATCCACCACACGTACTACTTGCAACTCCACAGTTTACTTTTTTGACTTGTAAATTTTGAAAGAGACCTCATCCTCTTGCACTCTAAATTTTATCTCCCCCAACACTAGGTCGATAATGTCTCTCCCTGTGGCAAAGAAAGGATGACCAAGAATTGTAGGAATCTCTTGGTCTATTTCACAATCCAATACTATAAAATCCGCTGGGAGAATGAACTTGTCCACTTTCACCAGGATGTCAAATAATATACCCACCAACCTTTTTATAGATAGGCCTACCATCAAGAGTCACATATAGGTTGGCGTTGGAGTATCCATACCAAGATTCATATATATGTCAAAAGGCATCAAGTTGATGAGCGCTCTAAGGTCACATAGAGATTTTTTAAATTCATGCATCCCAATTATGAAATGAATAGTGAATGCTCTGGGGTCATCTTTCTATTCTGCAACCTTGCTATCCATTATAACGCTACATCTATGAGTGACCTTAATAGTATCACCTTCAACAAGTTTCTTTTTGGACATCAGCTTTTTAATCAACTTAGAGTATCTTAGGATCTCTTGGATAACTTTAAGAAATGGGATGTTTATCTATAGGTTTCTAAGTTTGGCCATGAACTTCCTCTATTTGTCATTTTCCTCTTTTTTATGCAAACATTAAGGAAATAGGTGAGGAACTTAGATAGTTGATCTTGCTTCAACTTGTGGCCTTTCAACATTAACAACCTCCTCATCGCTTTCATTGACCTATTTCTCATTATTTACCTCTCTTATTTGAGACATCACATCTTTTTCTTTGGCCTTAGGCATATTCTCACTCACGTCTCCTCTAAAAGATTCCTCAAGAGCTCTTCCACTCCTTGTGAAAATTTGTAGGACTTAGGCATCATTCTTTGGGTTAGCAATTTGTTAGTTGGAAGTCCACTTCTAGGTCTAGCATTTAATTCTGTGGATATTTGCCTCACTTGAGTATCCAATTTCTTGATAGAGGCAGAGTGAGACACCAACATTTAAGAGAGGTAGGAGGAATCACCCTTTAACTCATGGACCATTTTGTCCGTGCCTTCAACTCTATTCAAGATCCTTGCTAACATATTATAATACACCATACTTTTCTTAGCTCAGTTTAGCTCTAAGTGTGTCAAGGGATAGCTTCAAAAGAATATAACTCTTGATGCATATAGAATTTTTCCATCTCTAGACCCACCAATGTGTAGATAATTAAATCAACTTTTCAACGATTCCAATTTTGCCTTAATTCGATACTCGGTTGAGAAATTATGGCAATTTTAGTAAAAATAGTAGCGCATCACGATAACACCGCATCTCGTTGAAGGAGAAATTTGCAAGTATCTGATTTCCAGTGGAGCACCATGATTAGGCCACGTTGTGGAGAAGTTCTAGTTCCTATTCTTCTCTTTCCATTAGCTTAATGCAATTTTCCTGTATCGCATTGAAATTCCCAATTGGACAGAAAATGTATCATAGAGGAGTGCAAAATGACACTTGTCCTTTTTCTAGTGATGCAACACGATTATGCTGCATCACGCTAGAGCCTAAAATGGAGTTCATCCTTTTTCTAGTGAGCCATTGCGATTGTACCGCATTGCGGTAGGGCGCAAAATCGATACTTTCTATTTTGAATTAAATTTTTAAAAGGCAATTTCATCATTTCCCCAAGACCCAATCGGTGAAAATAGATAATTAATCCTATTCTAACCATTATATGCATATTTTCATCAAAATTACTCTCCAAGGAAACCCTAGAACTCAAATCTTAATCCCCAAGAAATCAAAATTCCACCATTCTTTATCCAAGATAACCCAAAATTCAAGATTTTCAATTCAAGATATTGAAGAATCTATCTTCAAGAGCACAAATAGGAACTCAAAGTTCAAGCTTCTTCAATTATTCATCAATTAAGGTGGGGTTTCAACAAGGTTAATTCTGTAACCCTTGTGCCTAAAACTAGATTTTGATTAAAAAATTACATGATTTTGTATGATTACCGATGAATTTCAAATTAGAGGTCATGCCTAAATATTTTTATTTGGATATTATTAGATTTCAAGCGATTTTGATGATGAATTGCATGGCTATTTTCGTATTTTCACACGTATGATATAAATTTCTAGATTTAGAATTAAATTTCAATGCTTTCATTACTTAGCTTGATCTTTATTATGATTTGACATGAATTTGATGCATGGGCTAGTAAGCCCTAGTTTTAATTTTGATACTTCAAATATGAATATGCTTTAAGCACCCCATGAACAGTTATTTTTAGATTTTGGTAAAGATTTAATCTCTTGATCTTAGCTTAGACATGAAATCTATTTAACAGTTTCAGTTATAGTTTAAAATAAGATATATACAGTTGTTTTCCATGATAAACCATTATACTACTTTTAAAGTTGATTTCCTATAGAATGGGCACATAAATTAAATAGAGTAGTATTTAGCATCAAGTTAGGTATGTTTACATGCCCCAGAACTGCAAGCCAAAGTAGGTACAGAATATCAGATTATTCCCATTACTATAAGGATGATAGTTACAAATATGATCAGTTAAATTAGGTTATACTCCTTAGCAAGAGTATGACAGCTCTCCTCAATGTGAGGTGTTCCCACAAGGGATCTAGACGTTTTACACTATGATAGCTCATATAGTGTATGTCGGTTATAAGAACCCCCCTTGCAGAATAGTTTTTAAAAGAACCTCTATTCAAGTTACAGAAAAGAGTAAACAATAACAGAAAAGCTTTAGAAACTAAGTGTAAAGGATCATGATTTTATTTAGATATTGTTTTATATATGTCATTATCTACTAGATTTCATCTTTCAATTTATAGACATAAAAGTAAGTCCTTTCTACACTTAGAAAATATGATGTTACGATAGAATAAAAGTATAACTTTTAGAACTAAGTTTTATGACTCACTAGATATATATAACATGTTTTATCACTCATTATCATGATTCTTAGTTTTTAGTCATCCAAGATATAGTGAGATATCTACACTTAGCCTGCATTCATTTAAAATTTACACTAATATTTAGATATTGGTTTACTTATGTATTCATCATGTTATACTAAGGACAATCCAGATATAATCACCTACATATACATTTATGTTCTAAATTGTCTCATAACGTAGGTTTAGGTGCTCAATTTCAGGAGCATAAGCGATTTTGAACATCTCTATCTGCATCCCAACAGTTGGTTAGTCATCATAGTTTGGGGACCCAGTCCTTCAGTGTTTTAGCTTATTAGTTTAGATTATTCAGTATTTTCAAATAGTTTGAGTCAGTTGAGGGTTTGTCCCAGTGATTCTCTAGTTGTTAGTAGTTGAGGCTTGTCAGACTACTAGATATGATTCAGATTTCTACTATTGATTGATTAGACTCTTAATTTTAGTATTTTCAGATATTATATACAGATGTTTTCAGCTTAGGTCATACCAAATTTTGTATTTTAACTTTGATTATATGTCTATATTTATTTATTATGAGTTTCAAATTTAGTAGATGGCTTACATGGTTAGTTTGAGAATACTCGCAGTCTTGAGCACTGTGTGATATCTCGAAACCCATTTTTGGTGTGTTAATAACTTTTTATTAGAGTTTAAGGTTATAAGAGTCCTAGGGAGTCATACAATCCATGTTGCATAGAGTTTTGATCATGGATATGAAGCCTACCACATTTATGAGCAAGAGGCTATAGAATGTTTTAGGATATTTTCTTTATTTTTAAAGATCTATCATGCATACAGTGCCTGTAGTTGATTTTAACTTATGTTATTATGTGATAATTGAATATTCCTTCTTGCCAAGCTAATACACGTAGAAATGATAACCAAACACCCCAGCCTGCTGACCCTCTGAATAGAAATGTACCCCATATTGAATTTCGGGCTGCCTTTCAAGCATTAGCCTTGGCTTTGAGTACCAATGTTCAGTGTAACCATCATGTGGTAGTCACACCTCAGCTAAATGGGCATTGATGCAGTATCTAAAATTTGAGACTTCATGAGAATGAATCCGTTGGAGTTCTTTGGGTCAAAAGGACGTGAGGACCTACAACCTTACTTAGAAGAGATAAGAAAGATTACCCATATTATGTATGTTACTGAGGAAGAGAGTGTAGAGTTAGAATCCTATAGGCTTAAGGATGTAGATTATGATTGGGTGGTTATATAGAAGAATGGTTAAGGTGAGAATGCAAATCCTATTAGTTGGTAGGTCTTTCAGTATACATTTTTAGACAAGTTCTTTCTATGTGAAATGAGAGAATTTAAGGTAAAGGAATTTGTTTACCTAAGGTAGGACATGATGATAGTGAAATAGTATTACCTTAAGTTCAACCAGTTGTCTAAGTATGCCACTATTACGATGTCTGACTCTAGGGAAAGTAAGAGTAAGTTTGTTACATGAGTATCTACTTTTGTAGCCAATGAGTGTAGGACTGCAATCATTATTAGGGACATGGATCTTGCTAGGTTGATAATTCATGCTCAATAAATTAAGGTAGAAAAATGAAAAATGAGCCAAAGGGGAAATAAGAAAGATAGAATAGGGCAATTTGAGTACGGCCAGGCTAGATTTGGATGGGGAAATCGTTCATAATTTCAAAATCATTTATCTATACTAGTGCCATCTTTAGCCAGTGCTCCTGCCCCCAGAGCTAGATAGGAGCAGTGGGGTAAGACTTCTATGTCTATTTCTTAGAATAGTTTGAGTGGAAAGCCCATTTATCCTCCATGCGATAAGTGTGGTAAAATTATCTTATTGAGTGTTTATTGGAATAAAAAGGTTGTTTTGGTTTTGGTAACTTGGGTCATGGAATCAAAGATTGTCCACATGATAAGCAGAGAAATAGGGGCATTCATCCACTTACTCAGGCTACTAGCGCACCAGCTCTTCTAGGTCACCTAGTCCCTCGTAGGGGCACATCATCCAGTACCAGTCATAGTTAGCACCAGAATTGATATTATGCATTACCATCCTATCAATAGTAGGAGAATTCACCAGATATTTGCACTAGTATGCTTTATGTCTTTCATCTTAATGTTTATTTTAGACCTTAGGTCGAATTTCTCTGATGTTACCTCATTAGTTGAAGTAAATTTTGAAATAGGTCCTGAAAAGATCCATGAGGCTTCTTGGTTTCTACCCAGTAGAGATTCTTGATCACCAAATCCGTAAACTAAGAAACAAAAAAGTTCCCTTGGTTAAAGTTTTATGGAAAAATTAGTCCGTTGAGGGTGATAGTTGGGAAGCAAAGCAGACATGCGTACCAAGTATCCTTACCTCTTCTCCATAAACTCAAATTCAGCCAAAGGTAATAGTCCTCTGTAATTTAGTTCTTTTCCAGTCTCAGATTCAGCTATATAGTTATCATCATGTAAATTCATGTACTCTCATATTAGTTCAGTCGCTTAGTATACTTTAGATTCAGTCATGCATTTTGTTTCAATTGTGCATGCCAGCATATTACCTCAGTTCCTCAATATCTTCTGTTTAATTTCTCATTTGAGGATGAATGTTTCCAAAGGGGAGATATTGTAATACCCTGTACTTTTCTTATCTCATTTTAGATCCTAATGTTTTAAGGGTTAACTTCAAAAGAATATAACTCTTCATGCATATCAAATTTCCAGCTCTAGACTTACCAAAGTGTAGATAATTGAATTAACTTTCCAACAATACCAATTTTGCCTTTATCCGATACTTGGTTGAAATGTTATGGAGATTTTAGTGAAAATAGTAGGGAATCATGATAAACACCATGTCACGGTGAAGAACAAATTCCCTATTGTCCTATTCCTAATGGAGCACCATGATTAGCCCATGTCGCGGTGAAGTTCTTGTTCCCATTTGTCCCTTTCAAGTAACTCAATGTGATTTGCCTAAATCAAATCAAAATTACAATTGGACAAACATCGCGTCGTGGTGGAGTGCAAAATGGCACTCTTCCTTTTCCCATGACGCAACGCAATTATGCCACATCACGCCAGAGCCAAAAATGACATTCGTCCTTTTTTTAGTAAGCCACCACAATTGTACCGCATCGTGGTGGGGCAAAAAATCGGGACATCTAATTCCAAGTTATCTTTGCAAAGGGCAATTTCATTATTTCCGTAAGCCCCAATCCATGAAAAAATATATAATTAATCCTATTATAACCATTATAAGCATATTTTCATCAAAATTACTCTCCATGGAAACCCTAGAACTTAAATTTTAATCCCCAAGAAATCAAATACCATCATTCTTTATCCAAGATAACCACTACTTCAAGATTTCCAATTCAAGATATTCAAGAATCTACAATCAAGAACAAAAATAGGAACTCAAAGTTCAAGCTTCTTCAATTATTCATCAATTAAGCTATGTGGAGTTTCAACAAGGATAATTCTTTCATTCTTGTGCCCAAAATAAATGTTTAATTACAAAGTTACATGATTTTGTATGATTACCCATGAATTTTAATTTGGGATTCATGCCCAAATATTTCTATTTGATGATTATGAGATTTGAATTGATGCAGATGATGAATTACATGGCAATTTTCATATTTTCATGCATGTGACATAAATTTCTAGATTTAGAATTGAATTTCAATGCTTTCATTATTAAGCATGAACTTTATTATGATTTGACATGAATTTGATTCATGGGTTATCAAGCCCTAGTTTGAATGTTGATATTTCAAGAATGACTATGCTTTAACCATCCCATGAATATTTATTTTCAGCCTTAGATAAAGATTTAATCTTTTGATCTTAGATTAGACATAGAATCCACTTTGCTATTTCACTTACATTTTAAAATAATAGATACAAAGTTGGTTTCCATTATAGACCATTATACTAGTTTTAAAATTCAATTTCCAACAGAATGAACACACAAATTAAAGTGAGCAGTATTTAGCACCGAGTTGGGTATGTTTACATGCCCCAGAACTACGTTCCAATGTAGGTACGTATTATTAGATTATTCCCATTTCTATATGGATGACCGTTACAAATACGATCATTTAGATTAGGTTATGCTCCTTAGAAAGAGTATGAAACCTCTCCCCAGCATGAGGTTTTCCCATAAGGGAACTAGACGTTGGACATAATGAGAGCTCACATAGTGTTTGTCGGTTAGAAGTATCTCCCTTGCAGAGCAGTTTTTAAAAGAACCTCCCTACATCTTACAGAAAAGAGTAAAAAATAAGAAAAAATATTTATAAACTAAGTGTAAAGGCTCAAAATTTTATTCAGATATTGTTTTATTTAAGTCATTAGCTACTAGATTTCAACTTTACATTTATAGATATAAAAGTGAGTCCTTTCTACACTTAGACAGTACGATTTCAAGAGAGCATACAAATATAACTTTTAGAACAGAGTATTATGACTCATTATTTTTATATAGCATGTTTTATCACTCATGATTATTATTCTATGTTTTTAGTTATTCAAGCTATTGTGAGTTATGTACACTTTGCATTCATTCTTGTGCAAATTTACACTATTGTTGAGATATTATTTTACTTATGCATTCACCCCCATATACTCAGTACAATCCAGAAGTACTGATCCACATATACGTCTATGTTCTACATTGTCTCATAATGTAGGTCAAAGCCCTCAGTTTTAGTAGCGTGAGTAATTTTGAGCATCTCTATCTGCATGTTGATAGTTGGTTAGTCCACATAGTTTAGGAACCCAGTCCTTCAGTTTTTCAAATTATTAGCATAAATGATTAAATATTTTTAGACAGTTCGAGTTAGCTAGGGGTTTGTCCCAGTGAATCTCTAGTTATTAGTAGTAGAGGCTTGTTGGACTGCTAGATATGATTCAGATTTCTAGCATTGATTGATCTGACTCTTGAGTTGCTTTTTTCAGATATTATATTGAGACATTTTTATCTTAGTTCATACCGAATTCTTTATTTTAACTTTGATTATATGCAATATTTCTTTATAATGAGCTTCAAATTTAGTAGAAAGCTTACAGGGTTAGCTTGAGGCTACTTGTAGTCTTGAGCACCTTGTGACGTCTTAAAACCCTTTTCTAGGGCCCTACACATATTCTTGGTCTTAAACTTTTATAGGTCAATAGAACTAGATTCCTTGGCTTTATCATGATCATGAGGAAGGAGATAAAGGTCATATTCATATACACTATCTCTCCAATCTTGATCCCGCTCATGATCCACTCAACCTTGGTTCCTACCTTGCCTTTGATAGGGCAGGAACACCTCGAGTAGTTTACCGAGTACTAGATTTCATTATCCCATTTCTTTGCCTCTTCATCCTCTTCATAAGGTTTTGATACGATTTTGTTTACTGCTTTTGTGGGTGCAGCCATAACATGCTTTGTTAAGAGCTCAAGTTGGGTCATCATTTTGGCCATGTTTTCCTCCTTTTATTTTTTTCATTTTCTTTGTTTATTAGTCACCACAGATGTGGTACAAGGGCTTTTGAAAGCTTAGGTGTATTGGGTAAGCCAACCATAATTTTGTTTTTATACTTCTTCTATCAATTGGATGGTCGCAAGATAATGAAATCTCACTGTAGAACAGCCTGCCGCATTATCCACCACCATTTTGTTTTATAGATAAAGAGCACTATAGAAAATTTGAAGGATCATCTTTTTTGGGACCTCATGATTTGGGTGTTATGCTAACTTTCCATTAAACCTCTCCCAAGCTTCAAATAGTGACTCTCCATTCATTTACCGAAAGTTCACAATCTCATCACACTTTTGAAGCATTTTTTATTGTGTGAAGTATCCATCAAGAAACACCATAGTAAAACCTTCCCATGATGTAATAGAGTCAGGTGGAAGTAATCAAAGCCATAAAACCACCTCACCGATTAGTGAAATGGGAAAAGTCAAAGCCGGATGGATTCTTGTGTAATATGTTCTATGTTAAATGGAACACAAACTTCCACAAAGTTTTTCAAATGGACATTCAGGTCCTCATTTTCTTGACCCCTATACCACCTTTTTTGCAATATGTGAATCATAATGCTAGTCACATGAAACACTTCATTCACATTTGTTGGTGAAATGCGAAATGCACTTATTTATCCTACCTCATTTAATTAGCCTTCATCATCAAAAGAGGCATTAAGGGGGACCATATTGTTTGCATTATTGCTCATTTCTCCGTTTACACTTTGATCAGCTACAAAAGATTCAAAAACAAAAAATAAAGTAAATTATATCACTTTGGGTATTCCCAAGTAAAAATAACCCCACACATCCAAAATCTATATTTCACTCCCCACCAATGGCGCGATTATGATGACGCCTAACTCGCTCCCACTTTTAAGGGGTGAGGCAGTCATTGTCAAGTTACCCAATTGAAATTAGGGTCGAATCTCAAAGAGTGAATTTAAAGACTTCAAACCCTATGGATGTTCATGTTACGAAAAGATTACCCGAAATGCTAATAAAAATGACTTGTGGAATGAAATTGGGCGATTTGTTTGGAAACTCTATACAACAAACTTTAACAAGCATTTGATAAATAAAAAATTTATTTAGAATTCAAGATTTAGAGGAAATCTTTGGATTAAGTCTACCTAGAGGTAATACATGTGGATTAATGTTGGTTCCTAATGAAATTTTAGTTGTTAACTAAAGGATAGGCTAGGTCAAAGCTCATTGGGGTTAATCTTTTAACAAAACAACAATGATTTCACCTGTGGCTCTTTCGAGCACCTAACAAATGTACACATTTTCATAATTACCTAAAATGTCAATGAAGCATTCTTATTTCTAGGATAATGCTCTTTACATAATTTACACTCTAAAAACACTTATTTCTAAGATAGGAAAAGGTAGTAAACCATACACTCAATTATCCACCATTTCCTTATCCTCATATATCCCTCTTTTGAGGAGGTTATGGGTTACCTAATGTTTACCTTCATCCATATTTAAAGGATGGTGAAGGGTTTTTGGGGTTTTCACCCATTAAATTCCAACCCATAAGCTCAATCAATGATGGAATCCATTCTAAAAAACAAAATCCATGCAAACACAATAATACCCACACATAATTAAACTTTAGTTTAACATAATCTCAAGAAAAAATTACCTAGGTATTCATGAAGAAAGTAAGGAGAGATACCACAGGGATTATCTAAAGAGTTCGTTCTTCAAAAAAATCCCAAGAAATTTTACCTCCAAATTTAATTACATGTTTACCCAAACTAGGGTTTTAAGTGTAAAATTTCAAGAATATCTTATGAGGCTAGCTCTCCTTAAAGAGGAATTTTTTTTGCTTAAATATGGCTTGGAATGCATCTAAGTGCTTTTATAGATATATCTTGGGCATATTCCCACTAAAACACAATCACACACGGCACCCCGTAACCACGACCATACGAGCACAATTGTGTGTCATGACCTCATTTCTCTGAATGTCTTGATTGACTGCGATTGCAGATAGAGGATGGCAATCACTGTAAATGAGGCTGATGTATTCCAGGTCTTTAGCTGCACTTTTTTTGATCCTTTTTTATCATTTTAAGCTCCCATCTACATCTCTTGGTATCCTCAACTTTATGCCTACAAATAGTTGATATTAGTGCATCTATCCATAGATTTTGTGTAATTTATTCATTCAAAAAAAGTAATGTGAATGATTATTTGGTGGGAATGAGTGGTAAGCTCACCACTCATTATACATTTCCTAACCTACTTCAGCGTGAGGATTTTTTTGCAGTGATGCATGTGCAGTATAAATTGGGATACCAAAGTAGTATTAGGGTAGTAAAACATCATTTCTCCATGATAAAATGTTATTTCATTCTAAAAACTTCCAAGTGATCAACCAGGACAAGAGGTGAAATTTTTGGTGTTCTTGATCCATTCCTACCATCAAGGTATCATAATTCCACAATTATAACATTTGTTTTCTCTAATTCTAGGGAGTTTAACACTAGGTTATATGATTTGGTGTAAATATGTATTTTGAGATTTTAAATTACTTGTAATTGGACTCTAGGTTGTTGAATTATATTTTATAGATTAAAATTTTTCCATTAGTTTTAAAATATAGAGAATTAGAGTTAATTGAAGGGAAAACAACACTCTGAATTATTATTTAGGTTTGGATCGTGGGGAAAACTATGGGTTGTGGGTGATATCATCTAGAAAACTTCTATATTGTAAACTAACCCCTTCCTTGCGTAAATACACCTTAAAAGTAGGTTTGAATACCCAAAGTTCTTCATTAAAGAGTAGATGTAGAATTACTCTTATAATTTCTTATTTATAGTTGTGATAGAGAAAGCCTTGAAAGGGCATATTCTTATAGTTCAATGTCTTTGTCAAAATTAGTAGAACCAAGCTTAGAATTAAACAACAATGTACTCAACAACAACAGTTTCAAGCCTTGGTAGGTTAGGTTTAGGTGATTAGCGAACTTTTTTTTTTCAGATTCTTAATAGTGATATGGATTGATGAGAGATTTTCATTAAGACCTGTATGCATGTTATTTGTTGGATATAACATGGAAATTAATTTGGATATGAATTAATCTTGTACAAATAGACTGAAATGTGTAACTTTAATTTTTATTATTATGTGTTGATAATTTTTTATGATAATTACATAAATTTAATTTATATTATTCTTATCATAAGTAATCATGGTTTTATTTAATTAAAGTTAGGCTAATTATGGAATAATAGTAAGTTAGATGTTCTAGTTAATTACGTACAGTTATGGTAAAGGAATAAGATTGGAAGGTTAAGGAGTTAATGGTATTGTAGTTAGGAATGGATGGTAAATGGATGAATGAACATAAATATATATATGTGAATGCTTATATAACTAGTATTTTAACTCAATTGATTATATGGGTGATCATTCTATTCATCTATTGATTTATTTTTGGACATGATTGTTGTTCATAATTGTTGATGGATAATGTTTGAAGAAGTAAGCTATTGACTTGTCCTTAGAACATGTTGAAGTTGATGTGATAGTTATTAATAATTATTATAAAAGAATTTTTGGAATTGGACTTACGTGATAAATTATACTTGTCATTGTACTTTATGAATATTATGATATGACCAATGTTGCACGCATGGTCTACGTTTAAAATTGGTGGACTAAGGTAGTATAAATATGACAACATTCGAATAAGTGTGGCATAAGACTTGGTTTGGGATAACGGTGGAATGGAACTTAAGTGACTATTGTTATTGATACATGGAAAGAGGTTGTCCATATTAGGTCATGGCTATTGGGAAACTATATGTCCTATAGAATATGAATACACTATAAGTAGAGAGTTCGACATTTTCTTTGTAATAACCCTCTAGGTCATTTTTGCAATTTTTGCATATTTTTTGTATTTTGTGCTTTCCCATAGTAGCTATAAGTCATTAATAACTTATTTTCACTATTAGTATATATTTTAAGAAGTCCATTTATATTTTAAACTTAGGTGCTTTTGGATCTTTTGAAGTTGAGAAGTTGTTCTTGGGCAATAACTTCTAGTGAAAAAACATAGATGAAAATTCTAATATGTCTGTTAGCTATGGAATGTGGATTTTTGGCTGAGGGACCTTTGGTTTGGCTCTCGAGGATTCAAGGATAAATTTGAGCAATTGGGTTAATTTTTGAAAACATGGTGTAATGAACCTCGAGGTCATTTTCTAGTTTTACATGTATTTTCAGTATTTAGAGCTTTTCTATAGCTCCCCAAGGTATTTTTGACTAACTAGACCTGACCATTCAGTTATCAAGTAGTTCTTTTGATTTTTATTGTCAATTCCCTAGTTTGACGAATTTGTTGGTAATATTTGACCATCAGGTGAAAACTTTAGTCTAACAAAATTATATGTCAATTTAGACAATTCCATTAGCCTTGAAATGTTCATTTTAGGGTAGGGGGACTTTTTGTTGGGTTCCAAGGCATCCAAACATATTTTGGGCTATTGGGAAAAAATGATAAAGATGGCCAATGGGAATGGGACCTATTTTCATTGAAATTACGTCAGTATTACATTGAGTCATGAATGTTGAATTTTAGTGTATAGCATAGTTCATTTGCATTCACAAGATTCTAGATGAATCTGGAAGGGCCGGTTGAGACTTGAAACAATTTCCAAGTCTCAGCTGGTGCATCTGATAAAGCGTCCCTTTAGGTAATTTAATGTGGCGGGGGGGATCATAAGAGGCTAGTCGATCACTTATTCTACATGGATTTTCCAGCTGAGGACCACTAAAGTAGAGGCCACTAAAGCAGCTCCTCATCTGCTTTAATAGAGGTGACCGGCATATCGAGTACCACTTAGGAAGTATCTAATCTCGTTAGTAGTGACTACTTAAGCGGAACCCGGAGGCCATTAAATCATCCACCAATATGGTTCTCTCCCTATTTTTGCATAAGTTTAAGATCTTGGAGACCTAGAGTGTGGGATGTTGGGGGAACATTCTTAACCGAATTTGGGGTAATTATAAGCTGGGATTTCTGATTTCTTCATCAAAATCTTTGTATGTTTCCTTTAAATCTATGTTTACAATAACAAAAATAAACCCCTAGATTGAGGCATCAACTAAGCTTGAAATTTAACCATTCTTAAGGGTAAATGGTCCCTGAGCATAAGGAGTCAAGTTTATGATTTTAAAAGTGTGATTCTACAAGTGAGCCCCATATGGGATTTTTAAATAATTTTGGAACCAAAGTATTAAAATTCTATATAAGTATCTTGATTCTCATATTAATGAGTATATTATTATTTTGATAGTGTGGCATCATGTGGAAGTTTCATAGAAGGGTAAGTTAATGATGTAGTGGATTTCACCATGCTTTTTTCGTCATCCAGGTAGGCTAGGTTTACCTTTCTCATATGATGGGCTAAACTATAGTATATTTATAATAATGTGCTAAATGTGGGTTGGAATTAGGTCTTGGAAGTATATTTAGTATAATTTTAATCTCTTAACTAGTTAAAGAATCATAAATTAGGAATAATTGACTTTATTACTTACTCTTAAGTAGAAATGCTATTTTAAGAAAAAAATGTGGCTTATTTAATATATAGTAGTGGATTTAGATACCTTAGCCTAATTTTGGGTAGAATTTTCCTTAGAATGGATTTTGGGGATTAGAGTTGGGCCTATCCAGTCCATCTTAGCCAAGAATACTATTAGTTCTTTGTAGACGTTATAGGCGTATTGTATTTTCTAGATTACATATTCTAGAGCTTGAGGGGTTTAGATATATGATTTTATATGGTCCAATTTAAGTTCGGCAATGATGTTATGAGTTTCAATTCAAGTCCAACAAATAATGATATGAGTTCTTACTTAGGTTTGGCAATAATGTTATATGTTTTGGTTCAAGTTTGGCAATGATCTTATGGGTTTTGATTGATGTCTAGTAAATAATCATATGAGTTCCAGTTCAAGTCCAACATCAATGTTATAAGCTTTGTTAAAGTCAGACTTTGTAGGTTATTTATGGCTGATATTGAATTATTTCAAGTCAGGTATTTATGGTTTTGAAAGATCCACAATAATTATTTCGAGATTTTGTAAATTAGCTTAATTTTAGTTTTTAGCTCTCCTTGATTTCACCCTCTGATCTTATGGGGACCCACATTGGGTTATTTATTTTTCCATACTTACTGACTTTTAGGAGCCATTTTTGTGGTGATAGCTAAGTTTATTCATTATTATTGTTCCAATTATTAATTTATAGTATTTCAAGCTTTATTAAAGGTTTTCCATCTTTCCTTCTCTTAGTTTACTGATCTCACAATTTTGTTATAATTATATTATCATTTTTCTTAGTTAACCAATGATGCCTGCTGAGTGCTCGGGGCTATGTTACTTATACTATACTTTTTATATTTTTGGTGCAAATTCCTACACTAGTGTCCACCGTTGATGCTGAGATTTGTGTGGGTTGAAGTTAAAATATAGGGTGAGCACTTGGAGTTGTAGTTGATCTTTTCTCCTTGAATTTTTTAATAATCTTTCTATATTCAAGACTGATGTATATTTAGCTGTGATAGTACTTGTATTATTTTATTTTAGTTGCTCTTGTACCGACACTACTAGATCTTGGGATGTTATTATTTTTTTAGTTATCTTTTAAATTATCATTATTCTATGAATTATTATTTGTAAGCCTTTTACTTAAATAATTTTAACATTTATTCAATTTTCCCAACAAATTAGCCCAATGCTTCTGGCTCTAAGCTGCGATTTGGCTTACATACTGATGGGAAAAAGTATATGCCATCATGACTTATAAATTGGGTCATGAAAAATTTATATTAGATCCTACGCATATTTCTTATCTTCGGGAGGATTCATGATAAGAATTGGAAGTCATCACTTCTTACACTTATTTATTGCTAAGAGTGGGAGTTTATATGTATAGATTTTTTTATTTTCACACTATTACAAATAGCAAGGCCACGTGCTATCACTACACAAGTAGAGGACCTCGTATCTGCATCTAGGGATACTATCCTAATTTATTGATGACCTTGAGGCCAAGGACAACTAAGAGATGTAACCGTATCTAAAGACTAGGATAGGGGGCCTTCACTATACCCTATTCCTACTTACACACTAGAGATTCCTCCATCCTAGGAAACAGTAGGACAGGGACCGGCCCCGACTCAATTAGGGATTATTTCTTATATACATCTAAAGGATGCATTAGTTTAGCTCCTGGGATCTATCAGTGGTACATCGACTGATGGTCCAAAGTCTGTGGAACATAATGGTATTAAAGTGGGTGAGAAACCTATACGTAAATCTCCTAGAGTTGAAGTCCCTTTATCGCTATTGGTTGCTCAGCTGATAGTTGCTCAATAGATAGTTGCCCAGCCTTCTACGTAGGTTAAGGGGCATAAAATATTGGGTGGATTTTTTTGATTAACTCAAATTAGGTTTTCTAGTGTAATGGGTGAGGATGCTTAGAAGTTCTTTGATACTTGTAAGCATAGGCGCCATAACTTAGGCCTAATTGAGATTCTCTGAGGTCTTATTATAGAAGGATATGCCTCACAATCTTAGAGATCATCTGTTAAACTAGTTCTTGAGGTTGAGAAAGACTCTATGAATTTTGTGGACTATGATTCTTCATTTCATAAGTTTTCTAGGCATTCTACATCAATCTTACCGTTTAACTATAAGCAGGTTTGGTGCATTGTTTGGAGATTGAGTCTTTCTCACCAAATTACTACCTAGTGTTTAGTTGCTGTTGGTAGATATTTCACTGAGTTTTTTTATAATGCTTATATTATTTAGGAGATTCATCATGATGCCCAAAGGGATTGCGATAAGAGGATGCAATCTCAGGGTAGTTTCAGTGGGAGCTAAAGTTGTTCACAGTTTAGAACAAGTGGTTCTTACGGTAAGTACCCTATATGTCAGCCTAGTCAATATTAAGGTTCGTCTAGTAGACCTATTCATGTCGCACTTTAGATTACCAATGGAGGTCAATCTTGTTACAGTAATCATCTTGGCTAGAGTAGTGGTTATCCTTCAAAGGGTTTATCTTTTGGGTATTCGAGATGTGGAGGTTATTTAGGGTTAGCAAGATTTTATAGATTTAGTACAAAGCAAAAAGTGTGTTATGGGTTTTCCAAGCAGTCGAACAGGAGTACTCAATTAATTAGGGCAGTACCTCCCCTAACTAAAGGTGTTAAGCATGGCTATTGGAAGAGTTCGTACAATTCTCTTAGGGGCCCTCAGGCATGTAGAATAGGTGTAGTCAAACACCTAGTGGTTGAGGGCAATTATATATTGTATATGGTAGCCTAGTCTTCATTTGATGTTATTATAGGGGGGATTTTAGTATGTAATCACCCAAATTTTTCTTTATTTGATCCAAGTTCTACATATTCCTATGTATATGTGTATTTTGTACTATAGTGGGGATTTTAGTATGCAATCACCTAACTTTTTCTTTATTTGATCCAAGTTCTACATATTCCTATGTGCTGTGTAATTTGTACTACTATTAGAGTTATCCTAGGATTCTTTTTTCTATGCTACTATGTGTATTTATTCCTTGAAAGATTCTTTAGTAGTGCATAAAGTTTATTGATCATTTGTTGTCACTATTAAGCATTAGAAACAATGGATATTTATTTAATTCTGGGCATGGATTGGTTACCGTAACCCTCATGCAAACTTAGCTTGTTTTGCCAGACATTTTCCTTAGGCATGACTGGGATACCCTCTACTAAGTGGCAGAGATCTATTAGTGTGCAGAGTTCCTTACTTGACTATATTCTTATAGACCGTGAGTTTCCTATTGTTTATTCAATCGATCTACCTGGTCTTCCTCTTTGCATGATATTTAGTTTGTTATTGAATTTGAGCCATAAACCTAAGCTATTTCTATGTTAATTTATTGTATGGCTCCTATATTGCTAAAGTAGCTAAATTATTATCTGTAAGATCTTCTAAGTCAGGGTCTTATTCAATCGAGTATGTCGACTTGGAGTGATCCTATGTTGTTTTTGAAAAAAATAACGTTTCCTTGTATATATGTTTTTGCTACAAGAAACTTAATAAGGTGACAATAAGGAAATAATATCATATGCCTCACATTGATGATTTATTTTTCCAGCTTTAGGGAGAAGTGATATTCTCTAATATTTACTTGAGGTCTATTTACCAACAGTTGAGGATTCGAGAAGAGGACATCTTTTATATTGACTAATCACATTGCATGATGAACTACATGTTCAAGCCTTATTTGGACTCCTTTGTAATGGTGTTCATTAATGAAATCCCTGTGTATTTGAGGAGTAGAAAGGAGCATATGGAAGATTAAAGGATTGTTCTATAGACTTTGAGAAGTTATAGACTTTCTTTCCAAATTATGAAAGTGAGAGTTCTTACTTGAGTTGATACATTTGTAGGAAAATTGGTGTCTGAGGATATTATTATGTTAGACCTAGTGAAGATTGAGGCTATTTTTCATTAGGCAATACTTACATCCCCGTCTGTTGTTCGCAACCTCAATAGTTTAGTCACCTACTATAGGTAGTTTATTGAGGATTTTGGTACTATTGCAGTGCTAATGACTAGATTAACCCAGATAGAGGTTCCTTTTAAATGGTCCGAGCAGTGTGAGTTGAGCTTTTTGAAGATCAAGGTTTTCTCACTTTAGCTCTTCCTATTGAGGCTGAGGGATCCATCATATATTATGATTCTTCCAATGTTAGTTTGGGTTGTGTGTTGATGCAACAGGGTTAAGTTATTACTTATGTATCAAGGCAGCTGAAGGTGCACGAGTGCAACTACCCCACTTATGACTTGGAGTTTGTGGTCGTAGTTTTGGCTCTTAAAATATTGAGAGATTATCTATGTGGAATGCATTGTGAAATTAACATTAATCACCATAGTCTTCAGAATATCATGACCTAAAGTGAGCTTGCTTCTAGGCAGTGTATATAGATGGAGTTACTTAAGGATTATGAGATCACTATTTTATATCATTTAGGAAAGGCAAACATAGTAATGATTCCTTGGGATAGAAGGTGGTGAGTATTGGTAGTTTTTAATCTATCCTAGTTTCTTAGAGGTTGGTTGAATGGGACATCCAGTCCTTAGCTAACTTAATTATACGACATAATATTCCTGACCCTAGTAGGATTCTTATTACTGTTTTAGTAAGGTATAATTTATTTTAGTAGATTCGAAGTTGTCAATTTAAAGTTATGAGACTTTTCATAACCTATGATAAACTATTATGTGGTGAGTCCAATAGGTCAACCACGGATTCTAAGGTTATTCTGATATATGACGATCACATTTGTGTTTTAAGGGGTGGGTGACTTTATTGAATCGATATTGTTGAAGGCTCACAATTTTGAATAATCTATTTACACTGTTACAACCACGAAAAATAAATATTTGAGGTAAGATTATTGCTGGAGTTGCATGAACAGAGATATGACATACTTTGTAGATTGTTTCCAATGTTGTCATCATATAATGACCGAGCATTAGAAACCTTATAAATTGGTTTATTGATGTCCTATTCCCAAGTGGAAGTGTGATTGGATACCATAGACTTTTTAGTGGGCACACTTGCACCTCTAATGGTTTTGATGGTATTTTGGTCATTGTAGATCAATTGACAAAGTAAACACATTTTATTTCTATTCAGATGTCCTTAAGAATTGAGAGGTTAGCCAGTATCTATGTTCTTAACATAATTTGCCTGCATTGTGAGCCTATATCTGTCATTTGACATTGAGGAATAATGTTCACTTTTAGTTTGTTGAGAACTTTTTAGGAAGAATAAGGCACTTATTAAATTTGAGCACAACCTTCTGTCCTAAGATAGATAGGCTATTAGAGTGGACTATTTTGATTTTTTAGAATATGCTCCAATCCTATGTTATGGATTTTGGAGGTCAGTCAGATTAGCAGATATCCTTGGTAGAGTTCACATATAATAATGCTAGCATTTGAGTTTAAGATGGTACCAATTAAGGAATTATATAGTGGGCATTGTTATTCTTTAACAGGTTGGTTTTAGACCTCTAAGATTAGATCTTGTGGTACTGAGTTACACCAAGAGTCATTGGATGAAGTCAGGGTGATTGAAGAAACTTGAGGACAACTTAGAGTAGATAAAGGATAACACAGATCATAGACTTTGTGCCTTGAGATATGGAGTGGGAGGTTAGGTATTTCTCCATGTATCGCCGATGAATGCTGTGATTATGTTCGGGAGGAAAGGTAAGCTCAATCCCAGGTATATTGGACCTTTTGAATCCTCCTTATATTTGGTGAGGTGGCATATGAGTTAGCCTTAACACTATCTTTTATAGTTCATCTAGTTTTCCATGTTTTTATGTTGTGCAAGTTTATTCTTGAAGAGTTTGAAATGCTTTGGTGCGACTTAATTTAGTTCACTAGGAGATTGAACTTTGTGGAGGAGTCATTGTTCATATTAGCAAAGGATGCCAGGTCGTTTCGCTCTAGACTGATTTAGTATTATGGTTTAGTAGAGACACTACCGAGTATAGAAGGACATTTAGGAGATCGAGAGCGAGATACGGGCCCAGTATCCTTACCTATTCCAACCTTCAGTTATATTCTAACACTTTAGTTTTACAAATGAAAGTTCTTTAGAAGTGTATATTGTAATGACCCTCCTAGTAATTTTCTGCTTCTCCATGAATATTCACTATCTAGAACTTTCCTATAATTACCACAAGTCATTTGTGACATGCCGAGCTAACAATTTAGTTAGCAGGAAATTTGTTTGGTTTTTATAGGCAAATCCCTATTTTGAAGTCTTTGCATGTATAAATTGTCTATTGGGTGAACAATCAGTCAAATGAACTTATATACCAATTCTAAAAGCTCTATCAGATCTGAAATATCGATTTTAGGTTAGGTAGACTTTTTGTTTTGGTCTTAAGGCTTTCAAATTAATTATAGGCTATTGTCCGAAAATTCATAAATATGGTTCATAGGTATGGGGCCGATATTTTATCTAAACAACCACGAATGAAAATTTTGATTGTTCCATTGAGTACAAAATGTCAAATTTTATAGGGTAGCATAGTTAAATTACATTCCTAGGATTCCTAATAAATCCTGATGCTTCTGTAGAGAACTGGAAAATTTTAGCTGGTGCGTCTGCAAAGGCATCCCTTTGGGCACTTTAACGGGTGGACGGGAAGAGCTTAAGTAGTCAGCCGATTGGAGGCCATTAAATCATCTACCAACTCGATTTACTCAATATTTTTCCACAAGTTCAAGTGTTTGGACTCTTGCAGTGCGTGGGATATTGGTAGAAATATTATTAGATGATTTTGGGGTGATTGTGAGATCATATATCTCATTTCTGCACAAAAATCTTTGTATGTTTTCTTTGAATTCATTGTTAATTTTTCAATTTTTGTTTATAATCCCTATATTCTTGTAGAAAATATTGAGTCATAATTTGAGCTCAGAATTTACTCATTCTTGAGGGTAAATGCACCTTGAGCATAGGGGGATGTTTGACAATTTCAAAACTGCGATTCTACAAGTGAGCCTCATATTAGATTTTTATGTAATTTTGGATCTGAAGTATGAAAATGCAATATGGATGTTGCTGTTCTCGAATTATTAAGTAGATTATAATTTCATAGCGTTGTATCGTGCAAAAGCTTCTTGAAAGGGGAAATCAGTTCTTTAGCATATTTCATCAGGCTTTCTTTGGTGTCCAAGTAGTCTAGGTTTACCTTACTCATAAGTTGGTCTAAATTATAGTATATTTATGATAATGTGCTAGGTATAGGTTCAAAATTAGGTCTTGGAAGTATATTTAGTATAATATGGATTTCTTAGTTGGTTAAAGAATATTAAATTAGTCATAATTGACTTTATTACTCATTCATAGGTTGAAATGCTATGTTACGATTAAAATGTAGCTTATTTAATATCTATAAGTTAATTTAGATACCTTAGCCTAGTTAAGGATAGAATTTTTCTTAGAATGGAATTTGAGGATTAGAAGTTGGTCCCTTATTCCCATCTTAGGCCAAGAATACTATTATCTCTATGTAGACTTTATTGTATCTAAATTATATTGTAGAGCTTGAGGAGGTTAGATATATGATGTTAAAAGTTTTAGTTAAAGGCGAAAAATGATGTTATGAGTTTTGGTTCAAGTACGACAAATAATGATATGAAATTTAGTTCAAGTCCGAAAATGATGTTATAAGTTCCGTTTCAAGTTTGACAATGATGTTATGAGTTTCAGTTCCAATCCAACAAATTGTGTTAGAAAATTCAGTTCAAGTCTGAAAATGATGTTGTGAGTTTCATTTCAAGTTCTACACTGAGAGGTTATTTTTAGCGGTTATGGAATTGGTTTGAGTGTCGTATTTACATTATGTAAGCGTTCACCATTATGATTTCAAGATTTGGTGAATTAGCATAATTTCAGTCATTACTTCTCTTTGATTTAACCCTTTGTGCTTATGGGGGTTCGTGTTATGTTATTTAGGTTTTCATACTTACTTGCTTATGGGAGCATATTTTTTGGTGATAACTATGTTTTCTTGATTATTATTGTTTTAGTTATTTTATTCAAGGTTTTCCCTCGTACCTTGACTTATTTAATTTATCTCATATTTTTGTTATATTAATATTATGATTTAGCTTAATCATCCAATGATACCTACTGAGTACTCTTCCTGAATCCTATTTATTTTCTAGTCTTATTTAACCATTCTTGAAGCTTTGGTTCATTGAATTTGTTGGGGTTTCATACCACTGAGATCGAGTATGAGTAGGTTTGGTTCTTTTTTTGGAGATTGAGTTTTTCTCTCCACATGGCTACCTAGTGTTTAGTTGCTGTTTGTAGATCTTGTTGCTGAGTATTTTTATCATACTTTGATTATTTAGGAATCATAAGGCCCAAAGAGGTAGCGATAAGAGGCCGCAATATCTAGGTAGTTTCAGAGAAAGCCAAAGTTGTTTACAGTTTAGAGGAAGTGGTTCATAGGGTAGGTACCCTCTATGTCTGCCTAGTCAACATTAAGGTTAGTCTAGTAGACATATTCATGTGGCACTTTAGATTACCAATGAAGGTAAGTCTTATTACAGTAATCATCCTGGCAAAAGTAGTGGTTATCCTTTAAGGGGTTTATCTTTTAGGTATAACTGTGGTGGTTATTTTGGGTTAGCAAGATCTTCTGTATTTATTACAAAACTAAAAATATGTTATGATTTTAGGGTCTTTGACCATTTCTTAATAGAGTTTCCCAGTCGTGGGGTAGTCGTCCAAGCAGCTTAGAGTATTCAATTAATTTGGTAGTACCTCTGCCAACTAAAGGTGTTAAGCATGGTTATCCGTGTGGTCACTACAATGTTCGTGGACGTTCTCGGGCATATAGAATAGGATAACACTCAAATGCCTTCTAGGTAAGGTCATTTATATATCGTATGTGGTAGATTAGTCTTCGGATGTTGTTATTGCAAGTGCAATTTAAGTTTTCCATCATCCAACTTTTTCTTTATTTTATTTGAGATCTACTTATTCCTATGTATCTATGAACTATATACCACGATTAGAGTTATCCTAGAAATAGTTTTTTGTGCTACTCAGTGTATTTCTCCCTAAATGATTCTTTAGTAGTACATAGAGTTTATAGATCATGTGTTGTTACTATTTGAGAGTTTGATACTAAGGTTAACCTTATTGAATTAGAAACAATAGATTTTTATTTGATTCTGGGCATGGAGTGGTTACCGTACCCATCATGCAGTCTTGGATTGTTTTGCCAAAACCTTTACCTTAGACATGCGAGACATACCCTCAATTATGTGGACGGGATCTATTAGTGTGTAGAGTTTCTTTCTTGACTCTATTCTTACGGACAGTGAGTTTCTTATTATTTTTCTTATCGATCTACCTGGTCTTCATCTTTGCATGCTGTTTTTTTTGTTATTGAATTTGAGCCACAAACTTGAGCTCTGTCTATGTCAATTTACTATTTTGCTCCTACTGAGCCGAAGGAGCTGAATTCATAGCCTTAAGATCTTTTTACTAAGGGTTTCATTTGACCGAGTATGTTGACATAGGGTGATCGTATCTTGTTTGTGAAAAAAATAATGTTTCCTTGCATATATATGTTCGGTACAAGCAACTTAATAAGGTGACAGTGAGGAAAGAGTATCCTATGCCTCACATAGATGATTTATTTGACCAATATATAGGAACAACGATGTTCTCTAAGATTGACTTGAGGTCTATTTACCAACAATGAAGGATTCGAGATAAGGACATCGTAAAGACAACCTTTAGGCCTTGTTATGCTCATTTTTAGTTCACGGTTATGTCTTTTGGGTTGACTAATCTCATGGACATAATGAACTGCATGTTTAAGCCTTACTTGGACTCCTTTTAGATCGTGTGCATTTGTCAAATCCCTGTATATTCAAGGAGTAGAGAAGAAAATATTAAACATAAGAGGATTTTTCTATAGACTATGAGAAATCATAGGTTTTTTTTCCAACTTAACAAAGTGAGAGTTCCTTCTCTAGTTGCCACATTTCTTGGACAAGTGGTGTCTAAGGATATTATTATGTTAGACCTAGTGATTATTAAGGCTATCTTCATTTGGTCCTTACCTATATCCCTATCTAGTGTTCGTAACCTCATTAGTTTAGTCAGCTACTATAGGCAGTTCATTGAGGGTTTTGCTACAATTATAGTGCCAATGACCAGATTAACCAAGATAGAGGTTCCTTTTTAGTGGTTCAAGGGGTGTGAGTTGAGCTTTTTGAAGCTCAATGGTTTTCTCACTTCAGCTCCTACATTAGCTCTTCCTATTGAGGGTGAGGGAACCATGATTTACTATGATGCTTCCAATGTTAGTTTGTATTGTGCGTTTATTCAACATGGTCAAGTTATTGCTTATGTATCAAGGCAAATGAAGGTACAAGAGTGCAACTACCCCACTTATGACTTGGAGTTGGTGGTCATAGTTTTTGCTCTTAAAATATTGAGTCATTATCTATATGGAATGCATTGTGATATTTACATTGATCATCATAGTCTTCAAAATCTCATGACCAAAAGAGAGCTTAATTCTAGGTAGTGTATATGGATGAAGTTGCTTAAGGATTATGAGATCACTATTTTATATCATTTAGGAAAGGCAAACATAGTAACGATTCCTTAAGATAAAAGTTAGTGCGTATTAGTAGTTTTGAATCTATCCCAGTTTCTTAGAGGTTGTTTTAATGGGATATCCAGTCATTAGTTAACTTGATGGTATGACATGATATTTCAGATCCTAGGAGGATTCTTGTTACAGTTGTTATAAGGTATACTTTATTTGAGTAGATTCGGAGTCGGCAATTTAATGTTATGAGACTTTTCAACTTATATGATCTACTATTGTGTGGTGAGTCCAATAGGGCAACCATGGATTCTGAGGCTATTCTGAGTTATGACAGTCACATTAGTGTTTTGAGGGTTGGTGACTTGATTCAGTCGGTACTGCAAGAGGCTCACAGTTATAAATATTCAATTTACACTTTTACAACCTTAAAAAATAAATATTTGAGGCAACATTATTACTGCGGTTGCATGAAGAGGGATATATAGTCTTTGTAGCTTGTTGCTAATATTGTTAACATGTATAGAGAGAGCATTTCAAAACCTTGTTGATTGATTTAGAGATTTTCTATTCCTCAGTGGAAGTGGGATTGGATCACCATAAAATTTTTAGTGGGTAGACTCAAACCTTCCGTGGCTTCGAGGGTATTTGCGTCATTGTAGAACGATTGACAATGTCAACAAATTTTATTCCTATTCAGATGTCCTTAGGTATCAATAGGTTATCCAGTATCGGTGTTCTTAAGATAGTTTTCCTGCCTTGTAAGCGTATATCTATCATTTGAGATCGGGGCATAATGTTCACTTTTAGTTTTTAGAGTGTTTTTTAGGAAGATTCAGGTATTTAAGTGGACCTAAGAACAACCTTCCATCCCCAGACGGACAGGCTATCGAACTGGACTATTTAAATTACTACGAACATGTTCCGATCCTATGTTATGGATTTTGGAGGTCAATGGGAGTAGCAAATATCTTTGGCAGAGTTTGCGCATAATAATAGCTACAATTTGAGTATTGAGATGGTACCATTTTAGGCATTATATGGTAGGCATTCAAATTCTTGGATTGGTTGATTTGAGACCTCTTAGATTACACCTCATAGTACTGAGTTTCTCCAAGTGTCGTTAGATGGAGTAAAGGTAATTAAAGATAGGTTGAGGATAACATAGAAGAGGCTAAAGGATTATGCAAATCATTGTAATACCCCTTATTTCCCTAGCCTAGATTAACTCTCAGTACATGAGTGATCCAATATAATCTTTTCTAACTATTAAGTATTTTTAGTTTAGAGTCTGCCATTGCGTAGGAAATTGAATTGGCTTTCCAACGATATAAAATTCGCCTAAATCCAATAATCGGGTAAGAAGTTCTGGCAATTTTAAGTTTCAGTCATTAAACACAATTATTCAAGCCAACAACGCGTCGCAAAGTATGTCTAAATAACAATATTCATTTTCTAGTGATCCAACGCGATACAAACACGTCGTGCAACCAACCAATTTCCTAAATGTTACTTCTTTATTATTTCTCCACGATAATGGCGCATCGCGCCAAGGCCCAGTTTCCCATCTAGTGAGGCACTGCATGGTGCCGCGTCACGCCATTAGCCCCGTTCCCAATTTTCTACTTTCCAGTGAGCGGACGTGACTGTACTGCATCACGCCGGGGTGAAAAATCTGGATTTCTAGCTTCTGTTATTTTATTTTAGGTCTATTTGATCAATTTTCAAAACACCTAATAAGCCTAAACATGGAATTTATACCCTAACTAACCTAATACCTCATTATTCACTCACTTTTCTCAAGATTTAAAAATTTTTCTCTGAAGAGGCAAAAACCCTAGCTTCAAGAATCAAGTTCAATCCTCAAGAAATCCTCCAAGAACCTTCAAGAACTCTTATTCTAAGGTATGTTCGGTGTTCATCTATGGGTCCTATTCACCCATAGAGTCCAAGAACCCTTTTTAAAAATATAAGATCTCAAATTCAAGATTTCCATGTTTGAACTAGATTGATTTCTTATTCATGATATTAATTTGGTTTAATCCATGATTATTAAAAGATTCACGAAATTAGATTAGTATTTTAAGGGAAATTATATGAATTTCATTCTAAACTCATGAAATTGTAGTTTGGGCATTATAGTTGCCATGTTTATATGTTATCCATGATTATGTGCATTAAATTGTGTTCCCCAAGTGTTTGATAGAATGACCATATGAATAAAGTGATGAAATCATGATGTGTTAGTATATGTGCAAGCTTATGCCCTACAACTATTTGATGAAATGCTTATGTGATTTGACTAGAGAAAGTATAACATGTTATTATATGATCCCATTTATGCACAAGTTCATGTATATCAAGTGTTTGACAAAATGTCTAAATGAGTACATTTGTTAGCAAGAAAATATTGTTATGCCTTTATGATCATGTTATGTCTTTCTTTTATGCTATCAAGACTTGGGGGTATTTAATACTCGATAATTTAGTTGTGTAACTAGAGCCAATGTCATTTATAGAATAGTAGCTATCATGTCATGATCAGTAGAACTTAGTTTGTTACAGAACTTAGGAAAACTCAGTATACTCAGTATCAGCCCAGTCCAGTTCAGTATAATCAGTTCAGTGTCTATTCAGTTGAGAGTAGTATTCAGCACCGAGTGATACTAGGGATGGGGGTTCACCCGTTAGTTAGGACTGGGTCCCTAAAAATAATCCCTAAGTTCCAAAACTACCTAGCCAGCATAAGTTATGAGATGTCACCCGTTAGATAGGACTGACATACTCAGGGATCACTCGCTAGTTTAGGACTAATCTCAGGGGTCACCCGTTAGATAGGACTGACTCCATATCAGATATTAGTACCCATGGAATGGTATTAGAACCCTTCTAATTAGGGTTAAAGATTGGACCCCAACTCAGTTATCATATATTATTTGGGGCATGTTGGTTGGATGATGATCTCCTATAGTTTCAGTTTCAGTCTTCAATTTAGGACTCAGTTCATTTTATAAAATCAGGACTGTCAGACACAGTCAATCAGTATCAGTAAATCAGTTATTTGTAACTTCAGATATTAGTTACTTCGTTATAAGAACGCAATGCTCATCTTTAGAAAATCTTATTTACATTTTATACTTATTTGTACAGTATTGCATACTTAGTGATTCCCATAGTATTAGTTAGCCAGATACTCTTATATTCAGTTACTGTATATTATTCAATGATTTATTGTTCATACATATGAACGCTTGCATTTAATCTTACCTTATGTAGCATACTAGTACATTCCTTTTACTGACTGCATACTTTTTCTTTACACTATGATGTCTTATATCATAGGTTCAGATGCTCAAGATACCGACCGCATTTAGACAGATCCAATAAGCAGTTGCATATTTAGTAGTGAGTCCTCATCTATCGGGGATATAATTTATTTCCGTTTATCAGTAGCTCAGTAGTGGGGTTATTTAGGGGCTTGTCCCATCAACTCCATATTCAGATAGTTTGGTTAGAGGCTTTCAAATTAGACTAGTTTACACAATGTTCACTTTTTAGATGTTTTTACCAGATGTTATTATTTACCAGTATTTGGATTTTGAACCTTACGGTAATTCAGCTTAATTCTACATTTATATAAGTATTAATAATCAATGCTCACAACAGATATCAGACATGAGTTAGGTTGTGGTCCATCATTATTGTAAGAACTGTGTGGCATCTAGGGTGTACTCTCGGGGTGTTACAAACTTAGTATCAAAGGCTAAGGTTCAATAGAGTCCTAAGGAGTCTGAAAGAGACATTGCATTGAGTCTTGTGCATGGGTGTGTAGTGCACCACACTTATGGACAAGAGGCTATGAGATGTTTTTGGAAAAGTTCCCTTCTTTCAGTATTCATGTCATGTGAGTGAGCATAAGCTCAAGTTCAATTCTCAGTCTAATCTTTTTCTTTCTTTTGGTTACAGAACATGCCTCCGAAAAAGATTAACAAAAGAAAAATTGAAAATCAGTCAGCACCTCAGCCCATTCAGGAAGATCCCCTAGACGAGCATGTCTCCCATGCAGAATTTAGAGCTGTATTCACTACTCTCTCCAATTTCGTAGCATCTCTGAATGAACGACCAGCTATTGTCTAGGCCAATAACGTGGCCACTACTGTAGAAAAAATTCAGCTCTTCAACTAAATAAATCCTCCCCTATTCTAAGGATCTATGTCAGAAGAGGATCCATAAGATTTCCTCGATCAAGTTCAAAAAGTCATAGATATTATGGGAATGACTTCTAGTGAAAGTGATGAGTTAGCTGCCTATTAGCTACAAGATGTAGCTCATATGTGGTTTAAGTAGTGAAAGGTAGACAGGGACACAAATGCAGGGCACATAGAGGGGGAAGAGTTTCCTACTGCTTTTTAAGATAGATTCTTTCCCTTAGAGTTGAGACAATCCAAGGTGTTACAGTTCATAAATCTTAGGTAATGTAGTATGAGTTTGAAAGAGTATTCCCTTAAGTTTGTGTCTGGGGTGTCAGATACTGTGGTTAAGGAGTGCAAAACTATGATGTTGATTGAGGAAATGGACATTTCTAGGCTTATGATCCATGCTCAACAAATTAAGGACTAGAAGCTTAAGAAGAAAGAGAGAGAGAACAAGAGAGCTAGAACAGGTAGTTCTAATTTAAATCAGCCTAAGTTAGAGAGCAGTAATCGTTTCTTATTTTATCTAAGATTTTCAGTTCCAGCTCTGTCCTCATCTAGTGTACCAGTACCAAAGTTTAGGAATAGCAGTCATGATCAGGTACCAGGCTCTAAAACCTCAGGTAGTGTGAGCAGTGGTCTTTCCGATCCGCTATGTAGAGATTTTGGTAGACATCTACTAGGTGCATGTAGATCTGGAGTGTTGTATGTTTTTGATATGTTAATCTAGGCAACAAGATGCGAGAGTGTCGATTTATGGCTCCGAGGGGAAAAATTTGCACCAAAAAGGTTAGTACAACCGTCCTTCAGCTCAGTCCAATCGCCCGAATCAGCAGGATGCTACTTCTACTGCCACTAGTCGGCACTGCCCAAATAGGTTGTATGCACTTTAGCAAGATAAGGATAGTTTTCCTAACATGGTTACTAGTACGTTACAAACCTTCCATTTACATATTTTGTCTTATTAAACCCAGGAGCTTCTCTGTCTTTTGTAAATCCTTACATTGTAGTCGATTTCAAAGTCAGACCAAAAACCTTTCTATAACCTTTCCCAGTCTCCACCCTAGTAGGTCAGTCTATCATAGCTCAACAAGTATACAAAAAGCTGTCTGATTATGATATCTTAGAAAGTTAGGCCTTTAAATTTTTGTAGTAATATCAGTATGTGTAGAAAAGTAGAGGGAGAGGTTGGGTCCCTACCCATTCTTATGTTAATGAAAAGTATTGTACTTCAGCTATCACGATATCTACTCACACAGTACATGTCAGTTCTATGAGCATAGCTCCTATTCATGCAAGTTATCGAAAATAATATATGCTTATAGTTCCT
>JAPEIP010000217.1:102661-158385 GCA_026120095.1 Capsicum chinense
AAATCTCATGACCAAAAGAGAGCTTAATTCTAGGTAGTGTATATGGATGAAGTTGCTTAAGGATTATGAGATCACTATTTTATATCATTTAGGAAAGGCAAACATAGTAACGATTCCTTAAGATAAAAGTTAGTGCGTATTAGTAGTTTTGAATCTATCCCAGTTTCTTAGAGGTTGTTTTAATGGGATATCCAGTCATTAGTTAACTTGATGGTATGACATGATATTTCAGATCCTAGGAGGATTCTTGTTACAGTTGTTATAAGGTATACTTTATTTGAGTAGATTCGGAGTCGGCAATTTAATGTTATGAGACTTTTCAACTTATATGATCTACTATTGTGTGGTGAGTCCAATAGGGCAACCATGGATTCTGAGGCTATTCTGAGTTATGACAGTCACATTAGTGTTTTGAGGGTTGGTGACTTGATTCAGTCGGTACTGCAAGAGGCTCACAGTTATAAATATTCAATTTACACTTTTACAACCTTAAAAAATAAATATTTGAGGCAACATTATTACTGCGGTTGCATGAAGAGGGATATATAGTCTTTGTAGCTTGTTGCTAATATTGTTAACATGTATAGAGAGAGCATTTCAAAACCTTGTTGATTGATTTAGAGATTTTCTATTCCTCAGTGGAAGTGGGATTGGATCACCATAAAATTTTTAGTGGGTAGACTCAAACCTTCCGTGGCTTCGAGGGTATTTGCGTCATTGTAGAACGATTGACAATGTCAACAAATTTTATTCCTATTCAGATGTCCTTAGGTATCAATAGGTTATCCAGTATCGGTGTTCTTAAGATAGTTTTCCTGCCTTGTAAGCGTATATCTATCATTTGAGATCGGGGCATAATGTTCACTTTTAGTTTTTAGAGTGTTTTTTAGGAAGATTCAGGTATTTAAGTGGACCTAAGAACAACCTTCCATCCCCAGACGGACAGGCTATCGAACTGGACTATTTAAATTACTACGAACATGTTCCGATCCTATGTTATGGATTTTGGAGGTCAATGGGAGTAGCAAATATCTTTGGCAGAGTTTGCGCATAATAATAGCTACAATTTGAGTATTGAGATGGTACCATTTTAGGCATTATATGGTAGGCATTCAAATTCTTGGATTGGTTGATTTGAGACCTCTTAGATTACACCTCATAGTACTGAGTTTCTCCAAGTGTCGTTAGATGGAGTAAAGGTAATTAAAGATAGGTTGAGGATAACATAGAAGAGGCTAAAGGATTATGCAAATCATTGTAATACCCCTTATTTCCCTAGCCTAGATTAACTCTCAGTACATGAGTGATCCAATATAATCTTTTCTAACTATTAAGTATTTTTAGTTTAGAGTCTGCCATTGCGTAGGAAATTGAATTGGCTTTCCAACGATATAAAATTCGCCTAAATCCAATAATCGGGTAAGAAGTTCTGGCAATTTTAAGTTTCAGTCATTAAACACAATTATTCAAGCCAACAACGCGTCGCAAAGTATGTCTAAATAACAATATTCATTTTCTAGTGATCCAACGCGATACAAACACGTCGTGCAACCAACCAATTTCCTAAATGTTACTTCTTTATTATTTCTCCACGATAATGGCGCATCGCGCCAAGGCCCAGTTTCCCATCTAGTGAGGCACTGCATGGTGCCGCGTCACGCCATTAGCCCCGTTCCCAATTTTCTACTTTCCAGTGAGCGGACGTGACTGTACTGCATCACGCCGGGGTGAAAAATCTGGATTTCTAGCTTCTGTTATTTTATTTTAGGTCTATTTGATCAATTTTCAAAACACCTAATAAGCCTAAACATGGAATTTATACCCTAACTAACCTAATACCTCATTATTCACTCACTTTTCTCAAGATTTAAAAATTTTTCTCTGAAGAGGCAAAAACCCTAGCTTCAAGAATCAAGTTCAATCCTCAAGAAATCCTCCAAGAACCTTCAAGAACTCTTATTCTAAGGTATGTTCGGTGTTCATCTATGGGTCCTATTCACCCATAGAGTCCAAGAACCCTTTTTAAAAATATAAGATCTCAAATTCAAGATTTCCATGTTTGAACTAGATTGATTTCTTATTCATGATATTAATTTGGTTTAATCCATGATTATTAAAAGATTCACGAAATTAGATTAGTATTTTAAGGGAAATTATATGAATTTCATTCTAAACTCATGAAATTGTAGTTTGGGCATTATAGTTGCCATGTTTATATGTTATCCATGATTATGTGCATTAAATTGTGTTCCCCAAGTGTTTGATAGAATGACCATATGAATAAAGTGATGAAATCATGATGTGTTAGTATATGTGCAAGCTTATGCCCTACAACTATTTGATGAAATGCTTATGTGATTTGACTAGAGAAAGTATAACATGTTATTATATGATCCCATTTATGCACAAGTTCATGTATATCAAGTGTTTGACAAAATGTCTAAATGAGTACATTTGTTAGCAAGAAAATATTGTTATGCCTTTATGATCATGTTATGTCTTTCTTTTATGCTATCAAGACTTGGGGGTATTTAATACTCGATAATTTAGTTGTGTAACTAGAGCCAATGTCATTTATAGAATAGTAGCTATCATGTCATGATCAGTAGAACTTAGTTTGTTACAGAACTTAGGAAAACTCAGTATACTCAGTATCAGCCCAGTCCAGTTCAGTATAATCAGTTCAGTGTCTATTCAGTTGAGAGTAGTATTCAGCACCGAGTGATACTAGGGATGGGGGTTCACCCGTTAGTTAGGACTGGGTCCCTAAAAATAATCCCTAAGTTCCAAAACTACCTAGCCAGCATAAGTTATGAGATGTCACCCGTTAGATAGGACTGACATACTCAGGGATCACTCGCTAGTTTAGGACTAATCTCAGGGGTCACCCGTTAGATAGGACTGACTCCATATCAGATATTAGTACCCATGGAATGGTATTAGAACCCTTCTAATTAGGGTTAAAGATTGGACCCCAACTCAGTTATCATATATTATTTGGGGCATGTTGGTTGGATGATGATCTCCTATAGTTTCAGTTTCAGTCTTCAATTTAGGACTCAGTTCATTTTATAAAATCAGGACTGTCAGACACAGTCAATCAGTATCAGTAAATCAGTTATTTGTAACTTCAGATATTAGTTACTTCGTTATAAGAACGCAATGCTCATCTTTAGAAAATCTTATTTACATTTTATACTTATTTGTACAGTATTGCATACTTAGTGATTCCCATAGTATTAGTTAGCCAGATACTCTTATATTCAGTTACTGTATATTATTCAATGATTTATTGTTCATACATATGAACGCTTGCATTTAATCTTACCTTATGTAGCATACTAGTACATTCCTTTTACTGACTGCATACTTTTTCTTTACACTATGATGTCTTATATCATAGGTTCAGATGCTCAAGATACCGACCGCATTTAGACAGATCCAATAAGCAGTTGCATATTTAGTAGTGAGTCCTCATCTATCGGGGATATAATTTATTTCCGTTTATCAGTAGCTCAGTAGTGGGGTTATTTAGGGGCTTGTCCCATCAACTCCATATTCAGATAGTTTGGTTAGAGGCTTTCAAATTAGACTAGTTTACACAATGTTCACTTTTTAGATGTTTTTACCAGATGTTATTATTTACCAGTATTTGGATTTTGAACCTTACGGTAATTCAGCTTAATTCTACATTTATATAAGTATTAATAATCAATGCTCACAACAGATATCAGACATGAGTTAGGTTGTGGTCCATCATTATTGTAAGAACTGTGTGGCATCTAGGGTGTACTCTCGGGGTGTTACAAACTTAGTATCAAAGGCTAAGGTTCAATAGAGTCCTAAGGAGTCTGAAAGAGACATTGCATTGAGTCTTGTGCATGGGTGTGTAGTGCACCACACTTATGGACAAGAGGCTATGAGATGTTTTTGGAAAAGTTCCCTTCTTTCAGTATTCATGTCATGTGAGTGAGCATAAGCTCAAGTTCAATTCTCAGTCTAATCTTTTTCTTTCTTTTGGTTACAGAACATGCCTCCGAAAAAGATTAACAAAAGAAAAATTGAAAATCAGTCAGCACCTCAGCCCATTCAGGAAGATCCCCTAGACGAGCATGTCTCCCATGCAGAATTTAGAGCTGTATTCACTACTCTCTCCAATTTCGTAGCATCTCTGAATGAACGACCAGCTATTGTCTAGGCCAATAACGTGGCCACTACTGTAGAAAAAATTCAGCTCTTCAACTAAATAAATCCTCCCCTATTCTAAGGATCTATGTCAGAAGAGGATCCATAAGATTTCCTCGATCAAGTTCAAAAAGTCATAGATATTATGGGAATGACTTCTAGTGAAAGTGATGAGTTAGCTGCCTATTAGCTACAAGATGTAGCTCATATGTGGTTTAAGTAGTGAAAGGTAGACAGGGACACAAATGCAGGGCACATAGAGGGGGAAGAGTTTCCTACTGCTTTTTAAGATAGATTCTTTCCCTTAGAGTTGAGACAATCCAAGGTGTTACAGTTCATAAATCTTAGGTAATGTAGTATGAGTTTGAAAGAGTATTCCCTTAAGTTTGTGTCTGGGGTGTCAGATACTGTGGTTAAGGAGTGCAAAACTATGATGTTGATTGAGGAAATGGACATTTCTAGGCTTATGATCCATGCTCAACAAATTAAGGACTAGAAGCTTAAGAAGAAAGAGAGAGAGAACAAGAGAGCTAGAACAGGTAGTTCTAATTTAAATCAGCCTAAGTTAGAGAGCAGTAATCGTTTCTTATTTTATCTAAGATTTTCAGTTCCAGCTCTGTCCTCATCTAGTGTACCAGTACCAAAGTTTAGGAATAGCAGTCATGATCAGGTACCAGGCTCTAAAACCTCAGGTAGTGTGAGCAGTGGTCTTTCCGATCCGCTATGTAGAGATTTTGGTAGACATCTACTAGGTGCATGTAGATCTGGAGTGTTGTATGTTTTTGATATGTTAATCTAGGCAACAAGATGCGAGAGTGTCGATTTATGGCTCCGAGGGGAAAAATTTGCACCAAAAAGGTTAGTACAACCGTCCTTCAGCTCAGTCCAATCGCCCGAATCAGCAGGATGCTACTTCTACTGCCACTAGTCGGCACTGCCCAAATAGGTTGTATGCACTTTAGCAAGATAAGGATAGTTTTCCTAACATGGTTACTAGTACGTTACAAACCTTCCATTTACATATTTTGTCTTATTAAACCCAGGAGCTTCTCTGTCTTTTGTAAATCCTTACATTGTAGTCGATTTCAAAGTCAGACCAAAAACCTTTCTATAACCTTTCCCAGTCTCCACCCTAGTAGGTCAGTCTATCATAGCTCAACAAGTATACAAAAAGCTGTCTGATTATGATATCTTAGAAAGTTAGGCCTTTAAATTTTTGTAGTAATATCAGTATGTGTAGAAAAGTAGAGGGAGAGGTTGGGTCCCTACCCATTCTTATGTTAATGAAAAGTATTGTACTTCAGCTATCACGATATCTACTCACACAGTACATGTCAGTTCTATGAGCATAGCTCCTATTCATGCAAGTTATCGAAAATAATATATGCTTATAGTTCCTAGTATGAGTTTCCAGTTCGCTCAGTGTTATGAATCACATTTTCTAAACACAACAACTCCAAACTCAGGTTATGTAGCTCATGACTCATGTACTCATGCCTTACAGTGTCCTCAGTTTCCATGACTTATGCTGTACTTGTAATGATTAGCTACATTCATATTTCATCATGTATATCCTTAGTTTAGATCTCTTAATAAAGATTATGATGTTGATCTTCTATTTCTTAGGCCTCAATTAAGTGTGAATTTCAGTATAGTGTCCATTCACTCTTCAGGTCCCCATGTTTTAACCTTTACTGAACTCTCCTTATGAAATAATGTGGCTATTAGCAGTTGTTTAGAAGTGAAAGAGTAAATGTTTCATATTAAGAAAAAATTATTGCATGCTAGTTTTACATGAAGCTGTAGTTATGATGATTGGCTTGAATGTCATGATGATGTGAAGGGGGATAAATGCATTTCAGAGATTTAAGTAGGCTTGAACATAGTGGGAGAATTTAGTCCAAATTACATCTGAGTAGGTAGAGTCATTATTGCCTATATAACATAATTTTAGCCATGTTGTGATTTCTTATTCAGACGTCTCATTCAGACAATGCCAAGATTTCCTTACTTCCTAAAGTTAGTATAACTTTATATAAAAATCATCAAGAAATGTTCCAGTTGAGTATAAGTTTTCAATATGAGTTAGTCCATAAAACCTAGAATTTAGTTTAGCAGTCAGACAAACAAGTTCGTATGGTTTCCCATCTTTCCGCCCAATCGTACTACCCGAAATTTTGAGAGTATGATTGTTCCAAAATAGAGCATCCTAGTAGTTATGAGTTCAACCTAGTTTATGTATCATGCTTCTGTTTCAGATCCTAGATATTCAGTCGCGATTTAATTCATAGGTGCGTTATGCATCATCTCAACTTTTCCTCTGTATATTAGCTACGTCAGCATTCTTTGAGGGACATAATATCCCAAGGGTAAGGTTCACTATAACCACCTGAGCTTTCATGTCCTAAAACTTTTAGTTTTTCTTCACGTAACGAATCTAGTTTTGCGTAATGGGTACTGATAAGTTCACCCTCTCATTCCAATCTCAGCCGAATGACCATTCCTAAGTCATGGAATGTCTTCAAGGGCCCAGTATGGTTTATGATAGTTAGACTATGTATCACATTTCAGACTCAGTTATGTTCTTATGTTCCCATTCATATGTTTAGTAAATGATCTCAGGTTCATTAGTATTCTTAGCTTAAGGCGACGGTCATCTATATAATCAGTTCCATGTATAGTTACATTTATGAATTTGGTATGCTTTACCATTGCATATTCAGTAATTCCTTAAT
This sequence comes from Capsicum chinense, assembly GCA_026120095.1. Classification (NCBI taxonomy): domain Eukaryota; kingdom Viridiplantae; phylum Streptophyta; class Magnoliopsida; order Solanales; family Solanaceae; genus Capsicum; species Capsicum chinense. The sequence goes on from JAPEIP010000217.1 coordinate 109,582, forward strand.
GAATCAGTTCAGTCAAGTATTCGATGCATCAGATATGCATGTTTAGTATGATAACTCAGCTTGTAAATAACTTTATTCATGTATTCCATTCATCAAATATGCATGTTCAATATTGAAACTCAGTTTGTCAGTAGTTCAGTCATTTATTCCATGCATCAGATATTCATGTTCAGTGTGTAAACTCAGTATATCCGTGTTTCTCAGCTTAATCAGTCTCATTCAAGGATAAATGTTCCCAAAGAGAGATATTGTAATACCCCATATTTTTCAAGCCTAGATTAAGTCTCTGTACATGAGTGGTCAATATAAATTTTTTCTAATTACTCAGTATTTTTTAGTTTAGAGCCTGCCATTGCATAGAAAATTTATTAGCTTTCAAATAATATAAAATTCATCTAAATTCAATAACTAGGTAAGAAGTTATGGCTATTTTAAGTTTCACTTATTAAACACCATTATTCAGTCCTATAGAGCATCGCGGATTTTGTAAAAATAACAATTATCATTTTCCAGTGAGCCAACGCTATACCACTATATCGCTCCATAAGCCAATTTCCCAATTGTCATTTTTCCAGTGTTTCTTTGCGATAATGGTACATCACACGAGGGCTCGGTTTCCCATCCTATGAGGTCCAAGATGGTGTCGTGTCACGCCATCAGCCCAGTTCCTAGTTTTCCACTTTCCAGTGAGCCGGCGTGATTGTACGGTGTCGCATCGGGGAAAAAATTCAGGATTTCCAGCTTTCGTTATTTAATTTTAGGGGTTGTTTGGTCAATTCTCAAAACCCCTAATCACCCAAAACACGGAATTTATACCCTAAATAATCTATTACCACATTATTCAATCAGTTTTCTCAAGATTTAAAACATTCTCTCTCAAGAGGCAAAAATGCTAGCTTCAAGAATCAAGGTCAATCCTCCAAGAACCTTCAAGAACTCCTTATCTCAGGTATGTTAGGTGTTCATCTATGGGTCGCTTTCACCCATAGTGTCCAAGAACCTTTTTTAAACATACAAGATCTTAGATTTATTATTTCTATGTTTGAACTATATTGACTTCATTTTCATGATATTAATTGGGTTTAATCCATGATTATTATAAGATTCTTGATATTAGATTAGTATTTTATGGGAAATTATATTAATTTTATGCTAAACCCATGAAATTGTAGTTTGGGAATTGTAGTTGCCATGTCTATATATTATCCATGATTATGTGCATGAAATTGTGTTACCCAAGTGTTTGATAATTGTCCATGTTAATAAAGTGATAAAATGATTACGTGTTAGTATATGTGCATGATTATGCCTACAAGTGTTCGATGAAATGGTTATGTTATTTGACTTATGAAAGTATGACATGTTATTAAATGATCTCATTCATTCATAAGTTCATGTATATCAAGTGTCTAAATAAGTGCATTGTTAGCAAGCAAGTATTGTTTTGCCTTTATGATCATGGTATGTCTTTCTTTTATGCTATCGAGTCCTGGGGGTATTGAATTCTCGACAATTTAGCTGAGTACCTAGAGCCAGTGTAAGTTACAGAATAGTATTAGACATATCACGATCAGTAGAACTCAGTCAGTTAATGAACTCAAGAAAACTCATTAGACTCATTATGAGTCTACTCTAGTTCGGTATAATCAGTTCACTGTCTATTCATTTTAGAGTAGGATTCAACACCGAGCGAGCCTAGAGATGAAGCTCACCCGTTAGTTAGGACTGGGTCCCTAGAAATAATCCTTATGTTCTAGAACTACGTAGCCAGTGTTGGTTACAAGATTTCACCCATAAGATAGGACTGACATACTCAGGGATCACCCGCTAGTTTAGGATAAATCTCAGGGGTCACCCGTTAGGTAGGACTGACTCCATTATATATGTTAGTACCCATGGCAAAGTATTAGCAACCTTCAAATTGGGGTTAAAGATTATACCCTAACTCAGTTATCTTATCTTATTTGGGCCATGTCGGTTAGATGATTACCACCCAAATTTTTAGTTTTAGTCATCAGTTTAGAACACAGTTCATTTTAGAGATTCAGGACTATCAGACACAGTCAATTAGTATTAGAAAATCAGTTAGCAATAACTTTAGATATCAGTTACTCAGTTATCAGAACTCACTGGTCATCTTCAAAAAAGCTCAGTTACAGTCTATACATCTATGCATAGTATTGCATACTTAGTGATTTCGGAAGTATCAGCTATCTATGTACTTTTATATTCAGTTACTCTATATAATTCATTCAGTTATTGTTTATGCATATAAACCCTTGCATTTAGCCTTACCTCATCTAGCATACTAGTACATACCACGTACTAACCACATACTCTTTTTTTGTGCTATGATGTCTCATATCCTAGGTTCAGACGCTTAAGATCCTTATCGCATTTAGATAGATCCATTCAATAGTTGCAGATTTAGTAGAGAGTGCTCATCTAACAGGGATATGATTTATTTTAGTTTATCAGTAGCTTAGTAGTAGTGTTAGTTGGGGGCTTGTTCCATCAACTCCATATTCAGACTGTTCAGTTATAGTTTTCAGACTAGACCAGTTCAGAGAGTGTTTAATTTTTAGATGTTAGAGTCTTTCAGACTAGACTAGTTTAGAGAGTGTTTAATTTTAAATTTTTTTAACAGATGTTTCTATTTATCAGTATTTAGATTTTGAACCTTAGGGAAATCCAGCCTAATTCCATATTTATTTCAGTCTTAATATTCAGTACTCAAAGTAGATATCAGACATGGGTTAGCTTTAAGTCCTTTAGGGTCATAAGCACTGTGTGGCATCCAGGGTGTACTCTCTGGGTGTTACAATCATAGACATCGTGCCTTGAGATTTAGAGTTGAATATTGGGTATTCATCCATGTATCGCCCATTAAGGATGTGATTTAGTTTTGCAAATGAATATTCTTTAAAAGTAGACATTGGAATGACCATCCTAGTAATTAGTTACTTCTTCATGTATATTCACTACCTAGACCTTTCACATCCTTGCCACAAGTCATTTGTGACATGCTAAGCTAACAGTTCAGTTACCAGGAATTTCATTTGTTTTTTAGAGTAAAGTCCCTAATTTGAAGACTTTGTTGGAAAAAATTGGCTACTAGGTGAAAAATTTAGTCAAATGAACTTATATGCTAATTTTGAAAGCTCCATCAGATCTAAAATATCAATTTTTGACTAGGGAGGATTTTGGTTTAGGTCGTAAGGCTTTTAGATTCATTATGGGCTACTGTCCAAAAATTCATAAATATGGTCCATAGGTATAGGGCCCATATTTCATCTAAACAACCACAAATGAAAATTTGACTATGCCATAGAGTACACAATTTAAAATATTACAGGGTATCATAGTATACTTGCATTCCTGGGATTTTGAATAAATCACGATGGGTCAGTGGATAATTGGAAAATTTTAGCTGATACATCTGTAAAAGCAGCCCTTTGGGTAATTTAGCGAGTGGAGGGGGAGAGATTAAACAGTTAGCCAATTAGAGGCCATTAAATCATCCACCAACTCAATTATCTCAATATTTTTCAACAAGTTTTGCGTGGTGTGGGATATTGGGAGAAACATTGTTAGATGATTTTTGGGTGATTATGAGATCATATTTCTCAGTTTCACTAAAATATTTGTATGTTTTCTTTGAATTCATGGTTAATTTTTCAATTTGTATCTTTAATCCCTATATTCTTGTTGAATAGATTGAGTCATCATTTGATCTCGGAATTTACCCATTCTCAAGGGTAAATGTTCCTTAAGCATAAGGGGATGTGCTGACAATTTCAAAACTGTGAACCTCACATTAGATATTTATGTAATTTTTGAACTGAAGCATGAAAATGCTATATCGGTACTATTATTCTCTTATTGATGAGTAGATTATCATTTTGATAGCGTTGTATCATGCAAAACCTTCTCAAAAAGGGAAACTGGTGCTTTAGCATATTTTATTAGGTTTTCTTCTGTGTCCAAGTAGGCTAAGTTTACCTTACGATAGGTTGAGTTAAATTATATTATATTTATTATAATATTATAGGTATGGGTTAAAAATTAGGTCTTGGAAGTATATTTAGTATAATTTAGATCTCTTAGCTCTTTAAAGAATAATAAATTTGTCATAATTGACATTATTATTCATTCATATCTTGAAATGCTATCTTAGGACTAAAATGTTGATTATTTAATATCTATAACTTAATTTAGATACCATAGCCTTGTTAAAGGTAGAATTTTACTGAGAATGGAATTTGAGGAGGAGAAGTTAGCCCCTCCTTCCCATCTTAGACCAAGAATACTATTAGCTCCATGTAGACTTTATACGTATTTTATAGTAAACATATTATGCTATAGAGCTTGAGGAGGTTAGATATATGATGTTAAGAGTTTCAGTTCAATTCCAAAAATGATGTTATGAGTATTGATTCAAGTTTGACAAGTGATGATAACAGATTTAGTTCAAGTATGACAATCATGTTATAAGTTTCGATTCAAGTTTGACAATGATGTTATGAGATTCAGTTCAAATCTAACAAATGTCATTATGAAATTTAGTTCAAGTTCGAAAATGATATTGTGAGTTTTATTACAAGCTTGGCATTGAGAGGTTATTTTGGGTGGTTATGGAATTGGATTACGTGTTTAGGGTATGTAAGGGTCCACAATATGATTTTAAGATTTGGTAAATTAGCGTAACTCTATTCATTACTTCTCTTTGATATCACCCTTTGTGCTTATGGGGGCCCGTGTTGGGTTATTTACATTTTTGTACTTACTTGCTTATGGGAGCATGTTTTTGAGTGATAACTATGTTTTCTTTATTATTATTGTTTTGGTTATTTTATTCAAGGTTTTCCCTCATACCTTTACTTATTTTATTTATCTCACATTTTTGTTATATTAATATTATGATTTAGCTTAATCATCCAATGATCCTTACAGAGTACTCATTACTTTGGTAGTCATACTATATTTTTGTACCTTTTTAGTGTAGATCCAAGGACTAGTGACCTCTTTTGACACTAAGATATGTGTGGCTCAAAGTACAGAGATAGGTTGAGCACTCGAAGAAACAGTTGGACTTTTCTCCTTCTTTTATTTTTTCTTAGTCTTTCTATATTTAAGACTGATGTATATTTGACTTTGATGGTACTCATATTCTTTTTGTTTAGTGGCTCTTATACTTATACTACTAGGTCGTGGGATATTATTATTTCTCTTATTATTATTATTCTATGACTTATTTTTTACAAGCCTTTGAATACATAAATCCAAAAATTATATTGTTTTCACACCATGTAGGTGCCACTATGACTCATAATCAGGTTGTGAGACATAGAATAGAGGGTGTGTGGCCTTTCTTTTATCAAAATTTTATTTCTTTGTAATTTTTATGGTTCCATTAATTCTAGAATATCATTTTTGGTTTGTTCACTAGTTTGTTTGTGTTCATGAGATTTTGAATGAACATTGAACACCCAGTTGGAGTTTTCGATCCAGATTGAAAAATCTAGTGTACAACATTAGGTACAACTGCCTTTACGACCCTTTTGGTGCTTAGGGGAGCTGACTTGGTGAACCATTTGTTCGCTTAGCGATTGCTGATGATGTAAGAGTCCATTACCTTAGTGATTATTTTTTCGTCTAGGTAGAGCTGCCTTAGCGACACTTTTGTCACCTAGGAAATATCACCTTAATGATAAATTTGTTTTCTTAGTGGTTATGCTTGCAATTTATAAAAATTTCATCTTCCTGACTCCCATTTATTTTTTAGTCTTATTTAACTATTCTTGAAGTTTTGGAGCATTGAATTTGTTGGGGTTTCAAACCGTTGAACTAAGGTATGTAAATTTATCATTCCTTAGTTATTTACCTCTAAATCCCGTGTCCTTTTCATATCCAAAATCTATTTAATTATTGATTTAGGAGTTTAGTTTTCTTGAGCATTGTGTACTATTTTATTCCTTAAGTTGAGCTATGATTGTGCTCTATTTCAGTTAGGTGATCCTTGAGTTGAGAAAACCTAATGATATATCCAATAATCAATTCATTTGGTGGGATTAACTAACATATTTTGACTAAATTTTTGGCCTAGATTTTTCTATTGCAGTATAGGTCATGTTTTACTAATAATTATGTATAGCTTATTTTTTTTTTATCATGATGGAATTCTAAGATTAAGTAGTAGGAACAAGCACCTTGTGGTTGATTTAATGTTGTTGTTCGATTACGAGGTAGGCTATAATCTATTTTCTTCTAGACTTTACTCCATGAGATAGTGTATTATATAGATTGTATGTGGAATAAGGGTCAATATGATGGCCTTAATGATGTTTCTTTATTCTAGCACAACTATGTTAGGACCCTTAGACTAGAATCAGGTTTTGGAATAAGTTTAGGTACTCTTATCCTTAGAATGGCTTTCATAGGGTATTTTAGCTATCATATCAATCTATTAGAGTTACTTTGATTAAATTGTACCCTTTTATTAGCATGTGGACCTTAGACTTTATTGCCAAAGTATAATCCACTTAGTATTGAACCCTGACTTATATATTCACCCTTTCTATGCCCATAACTATGGTTAGGACATGTAATCTGTGTTATTTTCAATAATCATATAGTAAGAATAGCAATCCTTACCATTGTTTTTTGCTAGTACCTAACAACAAAGTTTATTTCCATAGTTAAACTCTTCTAGTACCATGTTTTATCCTTCTTATCCTCCTCTCTTTGTAGATATAATAATGAATACTTGTTTGTCAAAATATATTCATAGTACTCTATATATTTTTGTGCTTAAGGCCTTGCCTATGAGACTAGTTGGATGCCAGGTTAGTGATCTTAATAAGTTATGCTTTAGTTTACAGACCATTAGGTGTTTTCATTTATATTGTTTATATTCTAGTAATGGCAAATTATACATATAATTTATGGTACAATTTGAAATAAAGTCACTAATTTTACTGCAATATTTAAAAAAGAGATTTATTCCTACTTGTCACTCTTAAATTGGTTTAAAAATGGAAAGTGCACTACCCTTTCTATCGGATTTCGATATAGTAAATAACATCTGCCACTTTGAAAACTCTGATAAAGGTAGATTCTAATTCATTCGCGATCTACTTATTTATAATTATTTTCATATTTTAGGATTGGAAGATTTTTACCCATTATACACCATCCGATCATTTTAGTGTCGATTGGATCTGAAGCACTGGATTTTGTGGATTACAACATGCTTAGTCTCAGTTTTATTTTGAGCCCTTATTACTCTCCTACTTACTTACAATATTATTATGGAGCAGATTTACTATGAATGATTATTGGAAGTCCTAGTTCGAGATGATGCAGTATAAATGAATATCCCAAGTCCCTTATGGGTCCTTCTATCTAGAAACCATATACTTGAGGAAGGGATACTCATTGATACTAACTCGCAAGTTAGAGGTATGAAGGAAATGTATATACATGGTATGATATCATATTCAGATTGTATGGCTTAATTGGATTTACTTTGTATTCATGTATTCATATGTATTGCCTATCATTTTTTGTGGTTTCTCAATAATTGGCACATTTAGAATAAGGAATTCATCATTTGAATTCTCAATTTGCTTTCTCTTTTCGCATATTTAATCTTCAATACCATTTTTATTAGGGTCTTCATTATGATTCACAACATAATTTACAAGGGTTATACTACTCTCAGTAACCTGAGCACTATTTGTTTATTACCTAGGGTATCACAAGGTAAACCACCCTTTCTCCTTAAATTTATACGAGAGTAGATTTGTTCGAATTGAATTTCAAATTTCTTGATGGAGGTCAAGTATAAAGTGACCATTTGATTCAGTTATGAAAAATTTTACTTCATCTCTCTTAGTATCTTGTAACTTTCTTCAACCCTAAACAATCTAAAATGCCTTAGAACTTTTTGATGGGATGACCATGAAGTGACAGGTGATTGACAACCTTTTATTTCTATCAATGAGTGCCATGAGATGGAAATTATATCTAAGATGGGTCAAGGGGGCTTGGAGAGGCCAAAGTATGACAAAGAAGAGATTTTAGAATCATCGAAGGCACCAGAGAGGCCACCTACGTATGCAGGCCAATGAGATAAGTTAACAAATGACTTTCTAGAGGCTCCTGTTAAGCTACATCATCAACAGATTCTTGGACAGTGTAGGGATGTTCCCAATTTGTTGAAATGGGTCACGTTTGGTCCCATAGTTGTAATAATTAGCCCTTGGATATAATAGTAGTTTCTCTTACATTTTTAGACAATTTTTTAATCCTTATTAACAATTATACTCTTTTGATTATGGTGAGCTAAGATTAGCTTATGTTGATTAATTAATTGGAAATGTTCATTGCTTGTACTTGATTCCCTTGTATTCTAAATAGGATTTAGGTGCTCAGTCAGATATTTGGGTTGAAGATTAAAGGTTTAATATAACCTTTATTTTTTTTATCTTTGATTCATTATTATCGAAGCTTATTTTTTTCAAAGTTTTAATCTTAAGATTTTGTACCAGAGCAAGGCTTAGATTTTGTTCTCACAATTCTAGTCTTCACTTAGTTTCCTTAGAAAACAAAAGTATACAAGCAAAATGGTTTTAAGAAAATCCTAAAAATTTTTTTGGTATTTCAGTCATTTTGGTAGTTTCTCTACTAGATTTTTTCATTCTACTACTATTTAGGTTGGACCATTAGCTATTGGTGTGTTAGGAAGAGATTTGAAGAATACATCCATTGTTTATCTTTAACATGACGAAAAAGAGAATTTGGTCTTTAGATCTAGTTGATTTGGTGTGTATTTGAGGGTTAAAAGTAGTAAATAATTGTCGCCCACATCAAAAGGACCCGAGATCTAAGTTTTTGTTCTACTTGAAGAAGTTTCAATAATCCACCATTTTTTGGATTTTAAAGCCTGAAGAAATTAGCTAGTGGGTTTGAAAATCTAAAGAAAGTGGTTAAGATTGAAGGCTTAAAGTCATTTGTAATTATTTTTGGAGGTTGAAAGGAGTTCGAGTTTATAATATCAGCAAATTTTGAAACACATATAACAGTTGAAAAATTTTGTGTTCTTACTATTCCTAAGAAACGTATATCTTCAAGAGGAAAATTCATTAAAAAGGGGTGCTTGATCCAAGGAAAGAAAAGTTTTTATTTGATGTTTCCCAAAACTACACCTCTAAGATGAATAATATGGTAGAAGTCAAAATAGTAACCCAACTAGGTTGTGGTCAAACCCACAGGGAATAGGCAAGAAATATATCTCAAACTTGCTAAAATAGTTAGTCAGTCCAGAGAGGTAAATGGGGAAATTTGTTGTAATCAACAAAAAGTAACAAACTTGAATTCTTTTGGTTGTAAACAATTTGAAATCAACACTAGAAATGGGTTATGCCTGTATTCAAATATCATAGGTTCGTCTTACTCAATCTGACTATCTCAATGCTACACATGTAGAAGCTGACAAGATAGGTATCACCAACTGTTTATGGACTTATAGGTAAATTTCACCCTTCACCTTGTGAGTCTAAAGATGTTTCATTACTGACTCGTGCCTTTGATCCCAGTTTAACTATCACCTTGTGGTTCTTAAGTTATTACATGATGATTGATAGGCTCGAATCACTATTTTAATCATCTTTTCCTATTCTTGATCTCCCTTGAGAGGATGATTGCTAATACAAGATAGTACATAGACTCATTATTATCTAAGGAAGTAATAAAAATGAAGAAGATCACAATATATGTAGCAACAATGATCTAAGCGAATCTTGTACTTCCCCTACTTCGTGAATCCATGAGGGTTCCCAAAATCCTAGGTAAGGGAATTAGCCGCTCATAGTTGTAAGACATGCATAGAATTTGTTTGTGAAAGAATTGAAAAAATATCACAATAATTGACAAAGAAAAGCTAAAGTCTTAAATTAAATAATAAACCAAAAACAAAAAATAAGAGCATTTCAAGATCTAAAGTCAATCTTGAAATCAATATATATATATATATATATGTAAGAGTATAAAGTGTTTAACATATTAGAGAATAACTCAAGGGTATTTATAGTTTCTCAAAATAAAAAATTTGAATTAACCAAAACAATACAGGAAAACTAAGTTGGTAGTGGTCACGCCTCTGGTAACGAGACGATGGGAGTCATAACGACTCGTTAGCTACTTTCATTTCTATCTCCTATGCTCAATGGTAACGACTCATTTTTAGACCTAATGAGTCATTGTCCAGGAATCGTTGTCACTATATTAATCTTTTATCTTTCAACAATTTTCTTATGTTCTTAGAAAAACTCATCACCACAAGTTGTTGGTTATCCTAATAAATCATGGACTTTACCCTTTTCCACCATGGCTTCAACTTGTCAGCATTCAAAATTTTGTCTTAAATGCTCAAAATGGCGCACCCACCATGACCCATTTTAACTCATAACGAGTCGTGCTTAGCCTTCTCCTTTACTCCAGAAATTAGCATCACTCACTGTTAACATAACATCTTGTGCTCTAAGTCGTATACTATCATAACAACTCGTGGTCCAATCACCACTTTTACTTTTTTAGAGCTTTCTTATTCCAATTCATATCCAAACAACTTCCAACCTATTTCACCTATAACACAAACAAAATAAACATCATATCTAACTAAATTACATAAGTATTTGCATATTTTCAATGTTTTAAGCCTCAGAAGTGCCATGTTACCGTGGTATATCAATACCCTCAACATAGAATATTTGCATGTACTCATAAAAAAAAACAAAAACTATGCTTAACTAAGAAAAACCAAAGACACCTATGGTAGTCAATTTCAAATTTAAGCTCAAGAATATCACCTCCTCCTAATTCAACCTTTTCAAACCAACTATGTGTATAAATTCAACACATCAATATGACACAAGGGAATCAAGCTGCATCATCACATTAGCAACAAACATTAATGCATATGTACAAACTACACCACCCAAATAAATAAAATAACTAGAAATACAACCTATGTACCCTCACAACAAATAAGTCCGACTCACTCAGATAGATCATATATGCTAATTCAGTGAAAAATAATAAGAAAATCACACTGACAAAGAAGTTTTGACATTGTGCAAGGAGTACCATAGGCCTGCCCTTATTTTCTTTACTCTAGTTTTTAGACTATCAGGTTAGGATCACTATAAGACTTTACTCGGCTTGTACTTGTAATGACAATTCAGGTTATTTCAAATATTTCTACTTATTTTCACTATTAGAGATTTTTTATAGCTTCCGTAAGTCAATGATGACTTAGTAAGACTGACACTCGATCGTCGAGCAGTTCATATAGTTTTTAGAGCCAATTCCCTATTTAGAAGTCTTTGTTGTTTCCAAATAGCCACAAAGTAGTAACTTTAGCAAAATGATCTCATATAAAAATCGTCACTATGCCAGGTGCTCCAAAATGTCAACATTAGGATAGGTAGACCTTTGGTTTAGGTCATGAGGCACTCGAGATCATTTTGACCTATTGGTTGAAAAGATAAGAAAGTGAAATATAAGCGTGGAACACATTTGGTTGAAACTGTAACACCCCATAATTTGCATGTACTTTCTTTATCTATATGTAACTCGGTATAGCCTTGTCATATAGGTAAAAAATGAGATTAGTTATGATAGTATTAATAGTCTAGATGGAATTCTAGACGTTGACCATATGTTTTAAGGTGATACAACCAATTTAACATCAATACAATTATTAAGCTCAGAATCATAAGCTAGTATTTGAATCTAAAGATTGAAGTGACCAAGTATATACACGTTTTAAGTTAGATTAAAGAGATTATGAACTAAAAATGGAGTATTTTGTTGAGGTGATTGCTTGACTTAAATAAGCTAGTAGGTGGATCATCTACTTCAGCTATTTGGACCAAATTAATGGGCTCAGGATATGGATAAAATTTGGTCCTATATTAATGTACTTATTTGGGCCCAAATTAAGTAAAAAGGTAGAAGATGGAGAAAAGGCCCAATATTCAAATCTGCAAAACTCCAATATAATTGAGCCTAACTAAGAATTAATTAAGTAGGCGCATCACCTACTTGGACAACTTTAACAAATTTTATGGTCCAAAATGCAGCTAAGGAGGTGGCCAAAGTAGGGCCTTTATAAGGCCAAGTTGCTGGTCATTTAACTTTAATTCTATGTCACTTAAAGGATTATATTTCACAAATTCTCTCCACTCTCTCTAAAATAACAAGGAGCAACCATATTTTCCATTCTAGGATTCTTGAAGAAACCCCAACCTTTGCAAGCCAAGGTAACTGAAAAAACATAAGGTTTATCTTAATTCTTTCATGTAAGATTAGGAAAACATGTTATAAATGCCAAATTGTAAATATTTGGCCAAATATAAAACAAGATACCTGCTCACTTTTCTTTGTTATTAAGAGACATCTATTTTCTTCTTTGGTTTAAAGTGTGAAGGAAAGTTGAAGTTCTTAAAGATTTCAAATTAAAAGGACAAGTTGCAAAAGATTAAGGTAAGGTTACTGCTCCATTTTATCCTCCTTATTTATGAATTTATGAAAGAATTATTAATGTGTTGATATTGACAACTAAACGTATGATGAGTTTAATATTTAGTTGTTGCGACAAAGGTTAATTTTAGGCTATTTTGTGGACCTTTTTGTTTGTATATGTTGGAGAAATGTGTGATTAGTTTTTATTAAAATATTGAATAAAGGTGTGGTGGTACACCACCGAATTAATTATTGTATGTATTTATTTCCCCTTCTGTTTTGTGCATCGTTTGGAGGGTGTAATGAAGGCAAAGTTGCTTTGGGGAATCTTATAAGAATATGTGTGGTATGAGGATACAATTGGATGAGAAAAGGGTTAAAATAACACTTTTTATTACTAGAATATGGGTTTGCTGCCTGGCTACTATTTTGGTGAGGTTAAATAGCCCAAATGTGTCGATTGCTTGCTAATAATAGTTTTCAATATATTTTATTATACATAAGTAATGTAAAAGGTAGAAATTCAAGTTATATTAGTATCAGAGTTTTATGACCAAGTATGTAAGGCTACTCTATGTCATATTCTTTGGCATGAAATCCAACATTGTGGTATGAAGTAAGCTTCTAAAGCCCTTCCATTGTAGATGACACATAATGGAAGCATATGATCTCCCGTATAGCTAACCACCTTTTTCCCACTCTCTAATTGCTTAAAACACCACCTCACCATATCTTTATTATCAAGTCTGCATTTTTATATTCACTAGAAAGTCTTAAGAGTTCTTCTTTATGTCAAATAAGACCCGTATGTTATTTTTGGCTCCAAAATATTTTATTAGTGTACAATCTATGCCGTACCTCTATGACATTTCATTAATTTTTTATTCATATGTCTCTTATTGGTATATTATTGTTTCAAGGTAACATAATACTATGGCCACCAAAGTAATAATCTCAAAGTCTAAATAAACTAAGTAATGCAAATCTGTGAAACGGGTGGTACCTCAGGGGCATAAGCCAAGCATATGTTGATCCCAATGTTTATTTATGGTTGGAATCTTAGAGGAATAAGCTTATAATGGGATGATACAAATTTTTATTTATGGGTGGCAGCTCAGGGGCGTAACCCTAGCATGGGCCGATTCCACTGTTTATTTATGGATGGCAGCTCAGGGGCATAATCCTAGCATGGACCAATCCTGATTTGTCTATTTACCATTGATCAGCTGATCATTTGAATCATACTACTTAAAAACATCATGAAGTAAGAAAGGTAAAATATAGAAAAGAATGTAATGTATCTGACCCTACAAGTATAAAAAGGTGGTCTACTAACACTATTTCTGCACTTGCACAAGATTTCTATAGAGCTTTTGTATCATGCATAGTTCCTTCAGCCTTACATATTCAATACATATTTTTGTACTAATGTCCCTCACGAGGGACCTGTATTACATGTTCTAGGGAAAGGTAATTTATATCATACACCTCTCTTGTAGAAGCAGAGATATCCATTGACTATTAGTGAGCTCCAGCTTGATTCAGTGCTCTCTGAGTTTTTTTTATATATTGTTACTATACAATAGCTTAGAGTAAGGAATGGATTTCTCCCGACCATAACTAAATGACTATGTATACTTTAGAGGCTTTGTTGACTAATGTAAAGGTAGGCATGATAGAATCTTCTCTTTTAGATGTCATAGGTCCAACGGCCAAGTGTGGTATATATAGTTTCAGGGTTGTAATTTATTTTTCATTAATACATTATATACAAGTATGGCTAAACCATTGGTTATCATAGCTATATGCATGAGAAGTGTAAGGGTATGGATTGGTTCTCTTGGGCCTTCACAAATATGGGTGTCTATTAGCCCCAATAGGATTTGAGGCATGACTGAAGTGGTATTAGAGAAAGTCATCATAGAGAGTCTACAAATCTGTGTCTACGTAGGGTCTTGCTTATGGTTTTGTTGTGCACCACATCTATAAATAGGAGGCTATGGGTCATTTAGGAGTTAACTCTTTTTCTTGATATCTTAGATTGTGCAGTAGAGCACATGTTATAGGTGAAGTCATATTTCACCGTTGAATCTATTTTTTCTCTTATTATAGTAATGATGAAGGTTACAAGAAGGAGTAAGAATACAACTAAGTGAATAGATGTGGCTGGCGGAGAAGGTACCAGCAAGGCACCACCTAGGAAAGTTAATCAAAGTGAGAATAAAGTTTAGTTTTTATCACAGACTTTGTCTGCTCCTCTATCTCTAGAAGATCTAAGAAGGAGAAGAACCGCATCCTCAGAACCACCTATTAATGCTAATGAGCAAAATCTAAAGAATGTGGTGATGTTATTGGCTAGTATAGTTGCTTGACAATCTCAAGGTCAAGTTATTCCAACTATAGGTTCTTAGGGTGCAATAGGGAAGCCTTCCTACGGACTCAGGATTTTCTTAAATTGAATCCTCCCATATTCACTAGATTAGATCTTAATGAAGATCCACAAGATTTTATTGAAAAAATCTAAAGTGCTCTATATTTCATGTATGTATAGGCCAAAGATACAGTTGAGCTAGAAGCATATAGATTTAAAGGACAGGCTATATTTTTGTATAAATATTAGAAATGATCTAGGGGTATCGATGCACCTTCAGCTACTTGGAAGGAGTTTAAAGAGGCATTTATTTATCAATACCTTCCATTTGAGATTCGAGAGGCCCTGGCAGATTAGTTCCTTAATCTTCGCCAAGGGAATAGGAGAATGATAGAGTACAACCTTTGATTTAACTCTTTGGCTAGGTATGCTCTGAATGAAGTAGCTACTATGGATGATAGAGTTCATCGATATATGGACAGATTAGATATGTTCTGGTTATAAATTATAACATTGCTTCTTTGAACAAAGACATGGACATAGTAAGGATACAAGCTTTTGCACAAAAAATAGAGGATTAGAGGCAAAGAAGAACACAAGACATAGAAAGACGGCCAAATCTAAGAGCCATTTTATGGCATCCCAAGGAGAATTTAGGCCTTGGTTTTCTAAATGATTTCCTAGGCCGTTATCTTTTTATTATGTAGCTAATGCTCTATCACAGTTTCAAGGGTCCAATGGGAATCAATTTAGGGAAAGAAGTTAGAATCAAAATTCACAGACAGTGGGGTATCAATAGCAAGAGAGTATGAGAAAATTAAGATCACCTAGGCATCCATGTAAATAATGTGAAAACTTTATTTAGGTGTATGTCGATTCAGGATAAATACTTGATTTTAGTATGGTACAATGGGGCACATAATGAGAGAATGCCCATAAATGGGCATAGGTTGTATGGGATGACCTATTGGATCAGCCATTGCGTCATTATCAATGGTGCCTTATTCAAGTATAATTTTACAACCTATGGGTCATGGTAGAGATTTAAAGGAGCTACTAGATCCAATGGAGTTGAAAATCGTACATATGCTTTAGCAGATAGACAAAATTAAGAGGCTTCTACGGATTTAAATATAGTTACATTGTCCATCCTTTCACATTGATGTATATGCATTAATTAATATGGGTTCTATATTATCATATATCACTCCATTGGTTACTGGAAAGTTCAAAAGAACGCCAATATTACTGGTTAAGCCATTTGAAGAGTCTACGTTTGTTGGTGAATCTATTATAGCTAGGAGAGTGTATCAAAATTATATAATAACTTTGTGGTCGTGATACAATGGCTAACCTTGCTCAGTTAGAAATGGTAGATTTTGATACTATAATGGGTACAAATTGGTTGGATTCTTGTTATGCCACGGTAGATTGCTGAACTAAGGGGGTGTAATTCTATTTTCTAAGGGAGGCATCCCTGGAATGGAGGGGTAACGCTGGTGCGCCAAGAGATAAATTTATTTCTTATTTCAAGGCAAAAAGGATGATTTCCAAGGGTTACATATACCTTCTATCAAGAGTGAAGGATATAGATGTGGAGCCTTTAAATCTTCAAACTATTCAAGTGCTAAATAAATTTCCGGATGTATTCCTTAAAGATCTTCCAGGGCCTCCAGAATGAGGAGAAGAGCTTGGTATTGATGTGATTTCTGGGACTCATCCAATCTTAATTCCACTGTATAGAATGGCCCTGGTAGAATTACGGGAGTTGAAAGAGAAATTAAAAAACGTTCTAGAAAAATGATTCATAAGCCTTAGTTTGTTCCCTTGGGGCGCACCAGCGTAATTTGTGCATACGAAAGATGGCTTATTAAGAATGTGAATTTAATATCGGCAACTGAATAAGGTGACTATTAAGAATGAATATCCACTTCCGAGAATTGATAATTTGTTTGATTAGTCACAAGGTGCCAATTGTTTTTCAAAGATTGACTTGAGGTCTAGTTACTACCAAGTGAGGGTCAAAGACAAGGACATACCCAAGACAACTTTCCAAACATGGTACGTTCATTATGAGTTTCTAGTTATGTCCTTTAGGTTAACTAATTCACTTGTAACTTTTATTTATTTGATGAATAGGGTGTTCAAGCCATTCTTAGGTATGTTAATGATAGTTTTTATAGATGATATTATTCAAGATCAGAAGAGGATCAAGCCAGTCATTCAGGTGTTACAGGTTCTTCGTGGTCGTAAGTTATATGTAAAATTCTCTAAATGTAAGTGTTGGTTATAATCTATGGCATTATTATGTAATATTGTATCTAATGAAGGAATAAAGGTTTATACTGAAAAGATAGAAGCTGTGAAGAACTGTCCAACAACTACAATACCTATAGATATTCGTAGTTTCCTTGGTTTAGTACGTTATTATTGAAGGTTAGCTGAAGGATTTTCTTCAGTTTCAGCACCTTTAACAAAGGTAACACACAAAGCATCCAAGTTCCAATGGAATGATGCATGTGAAAGGAGTTTCCAAGACATTAGACATTAATAATAAGTTGACTTTTACATCCATATTGGTACTTCCATAAGGCACAAAAGGGTATCCCGCGTATTGTGATGCTTTGAGAATTGTATTTGGATATGTTTTGTTGTATCATGGTAAATTAATAGCATATGCCTTAAGACAATTTCATCCACATTAGAAAAATTATCCTACACATGATCTTGAGCTAGAAGAGATTATATTTTCTTTAAAGATATGGAGCCACTACTTTTATGGGATTTATGTTGAAATATATATTGACTATAAGAGTTTGCAATATATCTTTAGGCACAAGGACCTTTATTTGAGATAACGAATGTTGCTTGAACTATTGGAAGACTGTGATGTTGATATCTTGTATCATCTAAGAAAAACAAATGTTGTTGCAGATGAATTAGGTTATAAGGCTATGGCACCATCTATAGAAAGATAAGGGATGACTAAATATATGTACCGACTAAACAATTTGGGGGTTCTCCTTCTTGAAACTCCAAATTAGGAGCTTATTGACCATAATACGGTAGAATCTTTATTAGTTTATGAAGTGTAAAAGAATAAATATGTAGATCCCATAATATTACAACTTAAGGAGAATAGACAACGTGGTATGACAAAGGCATTTTAGCTTACACAAGAGGTACTACTTTGGTGCAAAAATAGATTATGTGTGCAAAATGTATATGGGATAAGAAAGAAGATTATGATAGATCCAAATCATTCAAGCTAATCTATCCATCCAGGATCAACTAAAATTTATAATGATTTGGAAGGAATATATTGGTGGGGTGACATGAAGAAGAACAATGCAGAATTTGTAGCCGAATGCCCAATTTTCAAAGAGTTAAAGTAGAGAACCAATACTACGGGGGTTATATTCAATGTATAGATCTTCTAATCTCAAAGTGGGACATGATAAAAATGGATTTCATCAATGGTTTTCCTAGAAAATCATGGATGTTTGATTCCATATTAGTAATAGTTGATAGGCTTAACAACTCAACGCACTTCCTTCCGGTTAAGACCACTTACACAGTTAAAGAGAATACAAAATTATATATTAAAGAGATAGTTCAGCTACACAGAGTTCCAATAACTATTATATCAGATAAGGGAGCTTAATTTACTACTAAATTTTGGATGTTTTTTCAGAGAAATTTGGGAACACAAGTGAATCTAAGTACTGCTTTTCACCCTCAAACTGATAGACAAGGAGAACATACTATCCAAACACTTGAATATATGCTATGAGCTTATATATTGGAATTTAAAGGCTTTTTGGATGATCATTTACCTCTCATAAAGTTCTCCTACAACAGTAGCTATCATTCAAGTATCAAAATGACACCATATGAAGCTTTTTATGGAAGATAGTGTAGACAACTAATTTGATGGTTTGAAGTTAGTTAAACTGCCTTATTTTGGATAGACCTTCTTCATCAAGCTGTGGAAAAAGGTTAAAGTAATCCAGCGGTTGCTAGAACTAGCCCAAAGTCAACATAAGTCATATGCAAATGTTAAAACAAGGGGGCTAGAGTTTTTTTATAGGTGATGGGTATTCTTGAAGGTGTCACTAATGAAGGGGGTAATGATATTTGGTAAGAAAGAAAAACTAAGTCCACGTTATATAGGCCCAGATAATATTACTTAGAGGTTTGGTCTAGTCGCATATGAATTAGAGCTACCCCAAGAGCTCTCAACAGTTTATCCTATATTTCACATCTCAAAGCTTTGAAAGTGCATTAGATATCTATCTTATATTATTCCTATTGAAGATGTACAAGTTACGGAAGATCTCACCTATGAAGAAATACCTATTTCTATTCTATATCGACAAGTTAAGAAGTTAAGGAATAAAGAAATAGCTTCTGTAAAAGTGCTTTAGAGAAATGCGAAAGTAGAAGAGATAACATATGAAGCTAAAGAAGCGAAGAAATCCAAGTACCCCAATTTGTTCAAATGTGAAGAGAAAGTTCAAGATGCTGAATTGGGGAAATAAAAAGTAAGTGTAATATATAGGTACAACGTGATAGCATTAGTATTAAACTTAGGATTGTACTTGTTTTGGTTGGACAATAATTCTAAGAGTCAAGGACGAATGTTCCAAAGGAGAGGAGGATGTAACACCCCGTACTTTGCATGTACTCATTCTATTTATGTATAAATTAGCATAGTTTTATGGTATAACTAACAAATGAGATTTATTACACAATTATTAATAGTGTAAATGGAATTTTAGGCATTGCCTGTACATTTTAAGGTGACCCGGGCAAGTTATCATCGATACAACTATTAAACTCAGAATCGTAAGCTAGTATTTGAATCTTAAGTTTGAAGTGACAAAGTATATAATTTTTTTAAGTTAGATTAAAGTGATTATGAATTGAAAATGAGGTATTTTGTTGAGGTACTTGTTTGATTTAACTAAGCTAGTAGATGGATCACCTACTTGAGCTCTTTGGACAAAGTTAATAGGCTCAAGGCAATGGATCTGATTTGGGCCTATATTAATGTACTTATTTGGGCCCAAATTAAGTAAAAATCAAGAATATGTAGAAAAGGCCCAATACTCCAATCTGCCAAGGCCCAATTTAATTGAGCCCAACTAAGAATTAAGTATTTAGGTACATAACCTACTTGAACCAATTTGAGCATTTTTATGGTCCAAAATGCAGCTGTGGAGGTGGCCAAAATAGGGCCTTTTTAAAGCCAAGTTTTTGGTTATTTTTCTTTTTTTCCAAGTCACAAAATGATTATATTTCAAAAATTCTCTTCACCCACTCTAAAATAAAAAGAAGCAGCCCAATTTTTTTCTTGGGTTCTTAAAGAAACCCCAAACTTTCGAAGCCAGTGTAAGTTAAAACACTAAAGGTATAACTTAATTCATTCATGGAAGATTAGGAAAACATGTAATACATGCCTAATGGAAAATATATTGCCAAATATAAAACAAGTTACCTACTCACTTTTCTTTATTATTAAGAGACATTTTTTTTCTTCTTTGGTTTAAAGTGTGAAGGAAAGTTAAAGTTCTTGAAGAGTTCAAATTAAAAAGAAGATTTGCAAAATAATAAGGTAAAGATAGTGAAACATTTTGTCCTCCTTATATATGAATTTGGGAAAGAATTTTGGATATGTTATAATTTAGAACTTAACAGATGATGAGTTCAATATTTGGTTATTTTAACAAAGGTTAATTTTGAGCTATTTTGTGGACTATTTTGTGTGTATATGTTGGGCGGCTACCAGGTTTATATTGGGGAAATGTGATGTCTTGAAATATTGAAGAAGGGTGTGGTGGTACGACCATGTATGTAAGGCTACTCTATATCATATTCTTTGGCATAAAATCCAACATTTATGGTACGAAGTAAGCTTCTAAATCCCTCCCATAGTAGATGACAGTTATTGGCAACATATGATCTTCCATGTTTCAAACCACCTTATTCCCACTCTTAAATGTATTAAAATAACTCATCACATCCTGATTATAAAATCTGCATTTTTACATTTACTAGCAAGTCTCAAGTGTTCCCCTTTAAGTCAAATAAGACTAGTATGTTATTTTTAGCTCCTAAATATTTCAGTCATGTACAATCTTCCACATACCTTTTTGACATTGCATTTAGTGATTATTCATATGTTTATTATTGGTAGATTATTATTTCAAGGTGCCATAATGCTATGACCACCAAAGTAACAATCTTAAAGGCTAAATAAACTAACATAAATTTATAAAATGGGTGGCAGCTCAGGCACATAAGCCAAGAATAGGCTGATTTGAATGTTTATTAATGGGTGGTAGCTCAGGGGCATAAGCCTAGTATGGGAGTATCCCAAATTTTATTTATGGGTGGTAGATCAAGTGTGTAAGCCTATCATGAGCCAAATTTAATATTTATTTATGGGGTGATGCTCAGTGGTGTACTCCTTTCATAGGCCGATCATTATTTGTCTATTTACCACTGATCAGCTGGTTATTTGTATTATATGTCTTACAAATATTATGAAGTAAGATAGGTAAAATAAAGAAAGAAATGTCATGTACCTGACCCTATAAGTATCTATAAAGGTGGTCTGCTAACACTATTTATGCACTTGTACCTGATTCCTATTGAGTTTTTATATTATGTGTAGTCCTTTAGCCTTGCATATTCAGTATATATTTTTGTACTGATGTCCCTCACATGGGACCTATATTTTATACTACAGGCATAGGTACTTTAGCTCATACACCTCCCCAGTAGGAGCAGGGATATCCAGTGACTATTGGCGAGCTTCAATTTGATTTGGGGCTTTCTGAGATCATTTTATATATTTGTACAATAAAGTAGTTAAGATTAAGGTAAGTTCTTTCATAATCTAAACTAAGTGTCTATGTATCTTTTAGATTCTTTGTTGACCAATGTAAAGTTAAGGAAGATAGTGTCTTATCTTTTATATGTTATGGCCCCAACGTCAAAGTCTGGTATATATACTTTGAGGCTTGTCATTTATTTCTCATCAATGAATTATTTCCATGTATGGGAAAATATTTTCTAATTATATTTACATTCATCAGAAGTACAAGGTTATGGATTAGTTCTCTCGGGCCTTCATGACTACGGGTCCTTGTCTGCCATAAAAGGATTTAAGGTGTGATAGACACAACCTAGAATGGAAATTAAAGTGTGCCATCACACCCTTAATGTCAAATTTGTAATGGTTACATAGTTCATTTGGTTAAATTGGATTCCAATAAATCCTAAACACCCGACCGTGTCCATTCTTGGACTTAGAAAATTGGGTGCACCAGGTAGGTATCTGGTGACACTGCGATCAGCAGTCTATGTTTTAATTGTGAAAAGTTTGATCATCCCAATATGTTTCTTTCATAAGAACCTAGATTCAATCATTATCCATGTATAAATTCCTAATATGTTGCGATCGCACTCTTGGGTCCGCGATTGTAGGACCCGAGTACCTAGTATGGGCACCCAATATAACAATTTTGGACATTATTCATCCATTCCTTGGGAGAAAAAACCCTAATGAGTGAGATCTCCAAAAATTAAGACTTGTGGGTAACTTGGGACCTTCATTAATGTTTATTTTTGAAATTATCAGTTGAGTTGAGGGAAGAATTCACCCTTTTCTTTGTGAAATTTATTTATTTATTGCTAAAAACCCCAAAACTCTAAGGGCTTGATTTAGCCCAAAATTAACTTAGTTTTCACCTATTTTCTACAGTAATGATTCCTTGAGATTGTATGAATGTTGGGTTGATATTAGAAACTTGATTTTTGTAAGTAGGATCCACAAGGGGGTTTTGAGGTGATTTTTGGACCAAAGTACAAATGTGCAATATGGGTGTTGATATTCTACTATTGATGAGTGTTTTTGATGGTTTTTCAGAAAGAAAAAGTGGTGGTTTCGCTATTCATTGAACTTTCTTTGCCGTCGAGGTAAACTAGTTTTGTCTCTTATTTTAATGTGTAGTGTCATAGTATTTTTATAATATACTTTTAGATTGGGATGGGTTTTATGTCTTGGTTGATAATACGCAAGACCTGGGACTAGTTGGGAGGTTTAAGACATTTGAAACCATAGAATTGGAATACTTATCTTGTTGCCTTAAACTTTACTGAATTGTACTTCATTGCTCATTTTTAGCATAAAAAATCCATAGATTACTCAAATTATGTAAAATTCCCTAGTTGATCATACCTAGGGTATGTTTGGAATTAATTGTTTACTCTAATGAAAGTTACCTTAGTTTTTCATTGGACTTAGTTAAAATGCATGAGTAGAATCTCTATCTTAGGGCTTTTTATGGTTTTCTATAATACATATAAGAGTGGATTTAGATACCTTAGCCTGTTCTTTGTTAGAATTTTACTTAGAATTTATTTCAGTTATTTAGAAGTAGGTTTGACCCACCTTAAGTCGAGAATATTAGTAGTTCTCTTGATACCCTTATATACTCATTAAATATTTAGTGACTGCCCTTTTGAGGCAACACTATCATGGTGATGGTTGATGGTAATACAGATATTAGAGTAATGTCCATGGTATGATTCACTAGATTATTGATTATGCTATGATGGGATATTGAATACTTATCTATTAGACCCATGATTATGTTATTGATTAAGCCATTGATTGGGCTATTATTCAGGCCGGTGACTATTTGATGACTCATGCTTATGATCACACTTAATAATTATGCTTGTACTCATGCTAGAAATGTTATCATTGATGATATTAGGTACTATTATGTTAATGATGATAGAAGGCATGTTTATTGATTATATAGGGAGTTATGCTATTATTTATTCTTAAAATCATCATTGTGATTATTTGACCACTTACGCTATTGAATTGGAACTGACTATGATGATGTGGCTACTGGTTCATGTACTGCTATTATGATTATGATGATATATTAAAATTTGGCAAGGTTGGGGGATATTAGGATGATATATTAATATCCAGCAACGAAAGTGGATATTATGATAATATGTTGATACTCGACATATCCAAAGGATATTTTGATGTTATATTGATACCCGATAAGGCAAGAGGATGATTATGATGATATATACCCTGCATGGATAAAGGATGATTATGATGTTATATACTTGGCAAGGGTGGTGGATGATTATAATAATGCATTGATACCTGACAGGACAGGAGGATGATTATATTGATGTGCCTATGAGTACAATCTACCTATTTTTAGTTCATCTATGAACTATGTATGGAAATTATGCAAACATATATATATAAGTAATTTAGGTATGGTGTTGATATTAAGGATACCGGTTAAAGCCCACGATAGTTGAATGCTTATAAAGTGGTACAGTTGATTATTAGTGTTGAATATGGATTATTGGTGTATATTATTTAACTGACTACTAATGACTTATTGATAAATAAGGATTAGTTAGTAAATAATCATTGGTAAATAGTAATGTTGAAAAATGATGTTAGTTAATAAATGGTGAGAAGTGACTTTTTGGTGAATAGTGTCATAAATAAGGAGTAGAGGTCATATGATAGTTAGTAATCATATTTATTTGTTAATAAGAGATGATTATCTAATAAGTGGTGACCGGTGATTATCTATGGGAATATTGTTAAATTATTATAATATTATGAAATATGGGTACTTTGTCTATTATTTGTAAATTATGAAATATTGGCAAATGATTAGTTGATGATAATTGTGGCATGATGGATAAATGACAATAAACGTTAGTTATTATGAATAGTTAATTTCTCTATTCTATTCTTGAGTGTTCTCACCAGGCGGATCAGAGTTTATGGTGAGTTATTTACTTTTCTGTACCAACTGGAGTATTGTTGCCAATTTAGTAATCTGTGATATCTTGTGTGATGAATTGTGATGCATTACTATTTTGAGTTATTTACTTATATTGCACGGTGATGATGACATATGTTGATACTTCATATTGTATTATTATTTTTGGTTGAATCGCATACAAATTATGTACATTAGTAGTAGAGATTATTTATGTTCTTTTCTTTACCCTGACATAATTTTGTAACCTTGAATTTTATCAGAATTATTAATATAATTTTGTTACCTTGCATTATATCATACTTATATAATGACTTAACTCAGTTTCTCAATGATGCCTACCGAGCACCTTTGTTTTGTACGCATACGACACTTCTACATCTTTTAGATGTAGATCCTAGTACTAATTATCACCGTTGATCGATGTTTATGTGGTGATTGATTTTCAAATATAGGGTGAGGTATTAGAGTCCGAGTTATCCATTTCCCTCTATCTTGTATATTCAATCTATTGAGTCGAGACAAATGTATTGACTATTCTAAACATTTGGAGTTTTATTATTGTTATTTGATGCTCTTGTACTGGCTCTACCAGGTCATAGGATTGTATCTTGTATTGAATGTTTTATTTATTTAGAACACTTACCTTAATAATAACTTGAGTTCTTGAATTTCGCCTATAATGGGCATTTCCGATCGAATTATCTATTAGCTGAGAGTTATAGTTTAACTTACCTACTGGTGGAATTTAGTAGGTGCCATCATGATTCGTAAATCGAGTTGTGACAGTAATGAAGGTATGGGGTCTGGTATGGTACATATGGGAATTTATAGACTAAACCTTTTTGGCACTACACTTACTTTAGGGCTCTACTTATCAACCAGTTTTCTTTTGTTCCACCCTTATTTCCCCCTTTTTATTCTTTTAAGATCATCCAAGATGGGTATGGTTTTCTTTTGTTTTATTTTAATCCTTCTTTTTATTTTTCAATATATTTTTCTTTTCTATTTGCTTTTTTCTTTTTTCTATTTTTTCTACCATACCCATACCTACTTTCTTTTCTCTCATTTACCATTCTTCATACCCACTTCAAATCACACACCCCTATGATAGACAACAACAACTTAGGCTATTTGCCTAAGTTGAGGTGCACAATGTACTAGTAGGACCAAGGCCAAAAAAAAGTTCACTATAATTAGAATGGGAAAGTGAAAGCTGTAACAAGAAACTTAGTCTACACTGGGTCAAAGTAGGGATGAAGGGATACTTGTTGAAATTTGGAGGGTTGTTTAGGCTAAAATTTGAATAATTTCAAGAATGGCCAATGATCCTTTCCTAAACGACTGTCCAACAACCTTGTCAGGAAAAATGATGCAAGGTTTTGATCGAACAAACAGAGGGAACAAAGTAATCTTCTCACACACATATAGCACAGGGTTGCATTACAATCTATTACCTATTCGACTCATGCAAATGTTAGCTACGATTATTATGTCCCTAATCCTAATGTCATAAAAAGATTCACAGTGGCCACACATATAGACAGTAAATATATACCCAAAATCTCAAATGATTTGACTAATAAGAGGCTAAATGAATGTTACTTCAAACATTATACTCAAACAATCATTAATGGAGGTTTGCTAATTCTCCACTTAGAAGCTACTCTAATGTAGTCTTCATCCAAAATTAATACAATATTTTCTTCTCCAATAATGGGGGCCAAGCACTAGACAAATATCCCTAAAATTTGGAATAATAGGATCAATGATGGAATAATAGTGTTTGAGTCTTCTTTTGGCGAAAATTATGGAACAAATGTGAACATTAACATCTTTGCACTTGTGCTGATTTTCTGCTTGGCCATGATCGCACCAGTTTTATCACAATAACGCCTACCGTGATTGCAGGTAATGATATGCAATCAAGGTATAGCATTTTGAATGACCGCAATTGTGGTCCTCAGACTATAATCGCCATAATTGAGGCCATGTTCTGCTCCAGGTCTTCAGCTGAACTTTTTTGTTCCCTTTTTAGCTCTAATCCACATCTTTCCATCTTGTCATCTTAGTGCCTGTAAAATGTGAATATCAGTGCATATAATAAAAATTATGTCTCACTTATTTTTTCAAAACATCATAATGCGCAAGAATGTTGAGTATAATTGAGTATAGATTCACCACTCATCAAAACACCTAACTTAAAGTTTTGTTTGTCCTAAAGCAACACAACCTCTTATAATGAGAAAATACACATTTATATCCAATATAGATGGTCTAATGATCACATTGACTTTAAGCTTAGTCACTATCACAAGTATCTCTTTGCACATAGGCCAAGCTATTCTTACTTTACCACTCAACATAAAAAGAAATATCTAAGGATGCAAAAGACTTGAAAGAGCAACAATGCAAAAACACCCAATACTCGAGAAGTGACTAACTTTTGACCATTACTAAGTTATACTCCTTTTACCTTATTTCTTAGAAGGTGACAAAATCACCCACCTTAACTTGTTCACATTCATCCTCACAAAAAGAAAAATTACACATACCTATTTACCAAGAATGTAACAAGGAATTTTGACTGCAAAACTCTCTCCTTCACAAAAACTCTCTATGCTAACAAATGCTAGACTATAGGCTTGCACATATTTTCAATTGCCACTACAGTGAGAGCAAGTGGTTGGAGATCTCCAAGGTATTTTTAAGCTTGTAACATAGGTTCGGGTTAGGGTAGGATATAATTGAGGAACAACATGGTTAGACCCTCCGTGAACATCTATATTACACTATTTGATCACTCTTTTGACTATGGGATACTTCCCTTTGTGTTCATTCTTTTGATTACACAAGTGCCTACTATTACTTCCTTGTTTCACCCAATTTCTTTCATATCTTTTTCTTTAAAATTTTATCTAATTCCTTCCTTTGTTGATTCCTTTGTTTTTATCTCTAATCATTGTTTTCAATGTTTAAGCTCTTAGGAACTTAATAATAATTTCGTGGCCCAAAGTTACTTCCTTCGATATTCACCACACCCAACTTAGGCTTTTAGCCTCAAGTTGCATTTTATGTTAGCGGAAGGAATGATTCAAAAGAGGGATAACAATTCAATGGCTCATGGCTTGTAAAGTATTTGCCAAAGATATGTCCAATGGCTCAAAGTGGGTGACAAGGGATAACATCTATGCACGGGTAGGCTTTTTAACTTAAGTGGGCTTCCATTGTCACCAATATCGCCTAAGATTATCTCA
Organism: Capsicum chinense; assembly: GCA_026120095.1. NCBI lineage: Eukaryota > Viridiplantae > Streptophyta > Magnoliopsida > Solanales > Solanaceae > Capsicum > Capsicum chinense. Next base: position 137,583 of record JAPEIP010000217.1, read on the forward strand.
CCAACCAATTTATAATAGAAATTTATCCTTGAGAGACATATGAGGCTAGTTCTAGATGACACAAGTATAAATGAGATTTAGACAAACAAACTCACTCCACATAGCATGTGGACTTGCCAAGGATTCTTAATTTACCCTCACATTAGATACAAAAAATAATTATCTATCAATAAGTACAAGCAAAAGATTTTGCAGTCACAAGAAGAGAAAAAGTTTTGCTACAAGGTTACTCACGTCCATGCCCTTGATTTGTGAAAATTTTTGGACATTGGGACTTGTTTGTTTCGAATTTGCGCCACACACAATTTGCTAACTTACGGCAACAACCAAAACCTTAGTCTGATATTTTGTCTTACTATGCACAAACCAATCATATGGCTACTCAAACATCGCCAATGGTAAGTGTGCAATCCCAAATTCACAATGCCACAGGTACTTACACATCCCTTGAATTTGTGATCTTGATGCCACGGGTACTCAGAATTCTCCTGCATCTGTGCCTCCAAATACAAATCATGATGCTTTTGCCTTAAGAATGTTGTCACTCAATCTATCATAAGGAAAAGCTTGTAAAGCATCACTATAATCAAATTAATACTAAAATAGAACAAAAAGCAAAAATAAAAACCAAATGACTAATCCATGAAATGTAGGCACCATTAGAATGCCTAAATGTAGAATCCCAAAAACAAAAAAAAAACATCTGGAATGTCGTCACAATAACATTAAAAATTCCAAAAATATATCAAAATAATACAAATCCAGGCACCCCAACTAAAATAACAGCAATATCCCCTCTGTATAAGCAATATAGTAAAAGTAAAAGATGCTTCCCTAATCTATATCACAGGCTGATATCTCCCTCAGACTCCGTATCAAATCCATCAGTATTTGCACCTGAACACTCAATTGAGGCCTCGTCATCTTCGTCCACCTTCACTGAAGGTAGTCACTTCTTGGGTTAGAGCAATATGAAGATGCCCTTCACACATTTTCATATCGTGGTAAAGAATTTGTCCTCTTATTTTCCCTTTTCTTTATCTTTTTGTGAGATTCTAGAAGATCCCCATGAGACTCTACTAGGACTGAGTATACTCTATCAAGCATGGCCACGGTGACTCTCTCTATCTCTTGCTCCTTCTTCAACTTCTCATAATCTGCAAGTGACGCATATAAGTGACGCTTTGTGAATTGCTCTCTCGGCCCTTGAGGTAAACCTTATACTTTCTCTCTGATGGCCCTGATTTCTATACCAATGTCCTTCAAAGGCCCAACAGTAGATAGTTTACAAAATTCAGTCTCCTCAGTTGTTGACATCCTAAGTCAACTTTTCTCTTTTTACTTTTGCTAGGTGTACCCTCACCCGTAATTTTGGGTAGAGTAATGCGAGGACTTGAGCTCACCCAAGTATCTATAAGATACTTCACTACCTCTGCCCTCCTACACAACTCAGTATTAAGAGAAGGAAAGGAAAGAACTGTACCACCATGAATCTTGAAATGCCTCCATTTTCAAGCACAATCTAGCCTAAGATAAGAGCAATACAGACATAAGATAGGATACTATGCGAGCTCGCAAATCAGTGTCCAAACTCATATGTGTGCAAGGTTAAACTCTGCTGAATATAATGTTAAACTAGATTCTAGACTCTACTGTGAAGTTGTGCATAAAGATCCCTTTTTTGGTGGCCGCCCAAGAGAAGTATTTTTTAGTGCATAGAATGTAAGAAATCCAAGTCCCTGGCTCACAACCATTTGCTTAAAGTAATCAATATCTTTATTTGGGAGAACATATACTTCATTTACCTGATTGACTTAAAAACATACCTCCTTCCCCTTAATCATCATCACTAATTTTGAGAGGGAAACTACACTGAAATTTGCACAGAACTCTCTTGCCTAGTGCTCATTAGCCTCATAGAGGTTCAGGGCGAAGCATATCCACTCGATAGCAGCAAGCCAGTTAAAGAAGTCAAGAAATTATTTAGGCACCCTACCCATGTAGATACCCTTCTCAAGGAATATTTTTGTCCTTGTAAGGTCACTGTGATACTGGTTGTGACATGATGGAGCCATGAAATAGACGTGGTTGTAGTCTCCCATGTTGAGTACCTCTATGCATCATAATCTGAACCATTATTAGTAATTTCACACCAAAACCATGCTAGATTAATTAGATAACCTCATGTGGCAATATTATGATGGGTTTTGGGGGTTGAGAAATAAACATGAAGAATTTTTGGACTCAGCTGGAACTGCTCACAGTTATGACGATCGGGGACCACGGATCGCACTCATGGTAATTGAGGTCACCTTTGACAGATTTTGCAATAACACATAAACACCAAATTTTTTAACCCCAAATTGAGTTCTAATTTACTAATAAATCATTATGCTCATGAACCATAACCCCCAAATGTTCGATTATGCCATAAAACAACAAGAAATCAATAAGGAATACATTGAGGAAATTAATCACACATGTGGTGTACACACTAATTTCAACCTTTTAATTACCATAATTCTGGTACTCAAGACTTCCATGATGATGTGTACAACAACTACAATAGCTAAACACATTACTAATCTCACAGGCATGAAATTTGTATTATAAATACTATTTCAGGCCTATACCAAAAAACAAGTCCCAAGCATAAAATAAACATAAAAATGTGAGAGTTGAGATAACATACAAAATTAGATGATACAAATGGATTTCAATGCACAATTGGACACTCAACACAAAGCTATAATTCATTGAGAATTTGAGAGAATTTAAAAAAGGGTGTGTTAGAGGAAAAGGACATTCGGATGGTCTTTTAAGCTAATTCGACCGTGATTGTTGTCTATGTTCTACGGTCATGGATACTTGGCTACCGCGATCGCTATAACAAGGGCCGTGATCGCGGTAACTGAGATAAAATTTTAGGTCCCCTACACTCCCCTATTCGATTCAAATAATGATAATTTCACTCTTTTACTTTTTAAATTTCAAGCAACACTCCTCATAGCACCACCATTTCATGAATTATGCCTAAGCTTAAAATAAAATCTACTCTATCATGCATAAATTAAAAGATACGTGCAACTTTTCTGTCATAATGGGTTGTTCCCCAGCTTTAGTGGTAAGACGGAGCTTCAACTATTATTTATGTTTCCACTTAGAAGATATGAATCTCCATCCCAATTTTCACTCCTTTTGAATCATGTAACATAGGGACCAACAATTTAAATTTTCCAAGATAAAACATGATAGAAAAAAAGGCATGGTGATGCATTTTTTATCTCACCACTTTGAAGAGTTGAGACTTTTACCAAAATTCACATAAATTTTTTGATTTGGCTCTTTTGGTAAGGGATGGAACATTAATAGGAAATTATTTGAACATTAGAAGTTGAACTACTTGGCCTTGGAGTGTGGGGTTCCCATGTGCTCATTAGGAAGGTCAAACTAAAAAATGTAGGGTGTTGCTTCTTCTCCCCAAAATCTATCATATGCTCGGGAGGATAGATTTTCATCAAATCCACTAAGCATAGTGATGAAAAATTGTTCAAATCCAGCCTTTAATTCTTGAATTTCATCCCTTTTGTCATCTCACCCCTAGTTGGGTTAGAGTCTTCAAAAGAGATTTTTGGACTTATTCTTTTGACTTTAGAACCATTTCATCACTTTTATCATCTTCGACAATATTTGGTTCGGTTGGATGGGAAATCACCAAGGATTCTTCCCTACCAAGTGTATCACTGACCACATAACTTGGTTTCCCTTTTTTATTCACCTCCCCTTGTAAAGTAGGCAACGTGATACTATTTAGAAGGTTTGTTTCGTTGCCCATTTCCCCTATTTTGGCAATCTCCCTTCCAAATGCCTCATTACCATTATGTATTTCTTGCAAATTCTCCCCTGTTTTAATTACCCAATACAAAATGGTTTGAAGCATTTCTTCAAGACTATTGGATCCGGCATATTATTCATCCCTTGTCGTATTATGATACCTATCAAACTCATAAGAAGAACTAACAATTGCATTACAATAATCAGGGGAAGACAAATTTGGACAATCACTCTAATGTCTGTCTCGACCTCCACACAATGAACAATCATACTCCCAAAAGGATTAAGATGCTACTTCTATCTCTCTCCGAGGAGCATATCTATAATGTCACATAAAGTTGGGTCTATCATAATATGGACATGGATCGTCAAGATAGGATTTTCACCTCCCAAAGTCATAATTATCCCAACATGCCACAGAGTAAAGTAACAAAAAAATATCTACCGAACACAAAAAACAAAATTAAATCTCAAACGTTTATTTAATAGTTTGAATTTAAGCAAGTAAGCTAGAATTTCAAACTAACTCAATATGCCAAATAGGTCCCCAACAACGATGCCATTTTTATACAATCAACTTACACGTAAATTTAAGTGCAAAGCGATCATCATTAATATATTTTCCCAACTTTAGGTCGAGGTAAAAAAGACGAGCAACAATGTGAGTGATGATCAAATTAGCTTGAAATAATGGTTACTCGCTAAAATTCAAACCTGGAGTACAGAAATATAAAAATCAGGGTGGGGGAGGTTAAATAAGTATCACAAAAAATATTTCTTTTTTGGATTTTGAAGTACTAATTTGGGGCTACGAATAACTAGAACATGATCAATTAGGCACAGATCTTGGGGAAATGACTTACTAAGGGAAGCTAACATAAGGGTGTTGACAATCAACTTCACTTTTAGAAAATTAAATATGGTTAGGTTCGGTTAAGCTTTTTGGTGCAAGCCTTTCATCAAAGCAAAAAACTATCACCCCTGGATTCTGTCAAATACCAAATGGGTGTGTTATATAATTTGTAACCAAACCATAATTTAGGCATCCTTATTTCTAGGATGATGCCTAAGTCATAGCCATTCCACAATTTATCCTTATTTCTAAGATATAAAAGGGGAACAACTACAATCTAAGTAATTGTTCACAAATGCTAATTTCACCTTCAACCCCTCTTTCAAGGATGGTTGAAGGATCTACGTTACCTATATCCATTTGTCAATAATGATGTGGGGATTAGGAAATATGAGGCTTTCACCAACAAATTCCATATTATCAGCAACTATTTGCAAAACCTATCGACATGAACTACTTATGAAGCTAAAAATAATAACCCACACATATATTAACCCTATTCATACATAACCCCAAGAGAAAAAACTAGCTACTCGTAAGATAAATAAGTAAAGACATACCCAAAATCTCCATTAATTTGATTTATAAAAGTCTAAGTGAATGTTACTTCAAACTTTGGACTCAAACAAATCTTCAATTAGAGTTCGCTAATTCTCCACTTCGAAGTTATAGCAATGTATTTTTCACCCAAAATTAATACAATATTTTCTTCTCACTGAATAGAGGATAATCACTAGACAAAGTTCTCTAAAATTAGGAATTGTAGAATTAATGAAGGAATGATAGGGTTTTAGTACTCTTTTTAAAAAAATTATGAGCAGCTGTGTGCATTTACATATTTGCCTTGGGCTTATTTTTCGCTAGATGGGATCGCACAAGCTTTTCCAAAATTGCACCTACTATGACTACGGCCAATGCCACGTGATCCTAGTATCTTTACCATCTTGACTGATAATAATACCGCGTCTGCAATAATTGAGGATATCTCTTGGTCTAGGTCTTCAACTACACTTCTTTGCTCCCTTTTGTTCCCTTTTTAGCTCCAATCCACATCTTTTCATTTTATTATTTTGGTGCATGTTAAATATGAATATCACAATAAATATTTTTTGAATAAATTATTTTCAAGAACAAATTACAATTAAACCAAGATTATAATCATTTGAATTTATTTTCAAGAGAAGACTTGATTAAAATCTAAAATTTTGTAAAGATATATATTTAAGTAACAAAATTATGAAATTTTGTTGAATACAATTATATATAATAGCTACTTAAAATGAAAAATTTATGCAAATAAATACTTTGAAAAGATTTTTATACAGGTAAAACAAATTTTGTAATTTTATTCAAAATTAAAGAAACTCGAAATTAAATTTAGTTATGGAGGGAAAAAATTACGTGTCAACAGTACTCAGACTTCCCTTGCATTATATGGCCTTGATGCCACAGTTACGCAAACTTCCCCTGCATCTATTGTTAGAAACCCAATCACAATGATAAAGCTCGACTAAAGAAATTTAGACTAAAATAGAGACTAAGAACAAAATAACTAATCCATGGAAACTTCGGCACCATCAAGGTTCCCAAATATTACAACCCAAATAAAATAAACATGAGAATTATAAAAAAGAGCAAAAAAGTATGTAGAAATATCAATAATACAAGGCCCAATTAAATAAATAAGAATAAGGAGACACCTCCAACCTAAAAGATAGTAGTGTCTCTACTGCATAAATAATCTAGGGTAAACGAGGAAAGGGAGCTACCTAAAACTGCATCAAGGGCTGCTATCACTCTTGGACACTGCATCACCCCCCTCTTTCTCAAGATTCGACCACTTGGTTGGGGCCTTATAATCACTGCCCACCCAAGAAGAAGGAAGTCTATCTCAGGACTATAGAACCTTCCATAGGCCCTTTACGCCCTTCTATATCCTGATAAAGAATTTGTCCCTCCTCTTCTCCCTTGTAATAATTTTCTCTTACGCTAGCTCTACCAAAGAAGATTAGGCCTTTTCAAGCTTATCAATGGTATATTCTTGATATTTCTTGTTCTCCTTATACTTTTCATAATCAGTACATGACACATAAAAATGATTTGTGGTAGAAGGCTCTCCCGGTCCATGGGGAAAACTAGACACAAGTTCTTTGATGGTTGCAGTATTTACTCTAATCTCTTCTAGGGGTCCCGTGGTGGTTGGTCTATGAGACTCAAGTTCACTACATGCTGGATTTTATAAGTCTATCTTTTTTTCTTTTGTCGGGTGTGCCCTCACCTCTAATCCTTAAGGGGTAAATGGGGGCATTGGAGCACAATAATATATCACTTACATACTCGTCCACCACTACTTTCCTACAAATCTCGATAATTAAAGAGAGAAAGAAGATATACATACCATATTTCTTCTTGAAATAATCTATTTCATTAACCATGAGTTGACCAACATCTTGAGGGATGCCGTCTAGAATGCACACAACCATCCTAGCACATAATTTTCGGACTGCTATTATGTGGGTGCAAGGAGAAAATAGGCAACAAATGATGTGCAACCATATTCGATCTTTGGAGGTGAAGTCATTCATGGAAATATTGCTTTTAATTTTAGTCCACGAGACTTCTCTTTCGGGATATAGCCATTGTGCCAACAAATTGCTCTATTTACACTAATTCACTTTGAATTCACCCATATATACCTGCTTGAGCCCATAAACATCATTGATTTGTTTAGCCCCAACTTTCACCAGCTTTACCTGAATCTTACAAGTTACATTGTGTGGGTCCGAAAAAGAGACTTCACCGATGTTTGCATATAATTCACAAAACTCTTTCTCATTTGCAATGCATCGATCTGGGGGGAACAACGACACCCTATGTCTTTAAGTTTGTCATGAATTTTTGGTAGTTTCTTTGGCATATTATCCAAGTAAATTCCCTCATCAAGAGTAGTTTGAGCTCACAAACTTGATATGGAATTAGCCTAAATTAGAGAACAAACTTAAAAAGGAGTGTGAGGAAAATAAGTGAAATTTGGGGCTAAATAACAGAAGTAGCCATGACTTTGGTCAAGGGACTATGACCGCAGACACCCGCATAACCGTAATCAATTTTGGAACCATGATCGCGGTAATCAAGAGCAATTCTAGTCTTTATTTTCCTTTGTTTAGCATTTTACGTAATTTTTCCATATTTTTTCGTTGTTTATCTTGTACGATCCACTCTATAGTGAAAAAAATGCATGGGTTATTCAAATGCAAAAGAGAACATCTACCCTAAAAAAAATAATCGAAAAGAACACGAGCAACTCTCACAGCATTTGTTGGTTGCCTCCCACCTAGAGCCTTAGTTGTTGTCCTGGAATGACGTCTTCTTTCATTATTTTAAAGGTGGTTCCTTGAACCCCTTTTTATTTATCTTCTCATTATCAACATCTACCACGGATACTACTTGTAACTACGCGGTTTGCTTATTTGACTTGCAAATTTTGAAAGAGAACTTATCCTCTTGCACTCTAAATTTTATCTCCCCTAACTCTAGATTGACAATGGCTCTTTATGTGGCAAAGAAAGGATGACCAAGATTTATACAAACCTCTTGGTCCATTTCACAATCCAATACCATAAAATCCTCTAGGAGATTGAACTTGTCCACTTTCACAAGGGCATCAAATAATATACCCACCGGCAATTTTATAGACCGGCCTACCATCAAGAGTCGCATAGAGCTTGGAATCGGAGTATCTATACCAAGTTTCTTAGATATGACAAAAGGCATTAAGTTGATGCTTGCTCCAAGATCATATAGAGATTTTACAAATTAATGCATTCCAATTGTGCAAGGAGTAGTGAATGCTATGGGGTCATCTTTCTTTTCCGAAACCTTGCTATCCAATATAGCACTACATCCATGATTGACCTCAATAGTATCACCTTCAACAAGTTTCTTCTTTGACATCAACTTTTTATCAACTTAGCGTATCTCGGGATATCTTGGATAGATTCAAGAAAAGGGATGTTTTTCCATAGGATTCTAAGTTTAGACATGAACATCCTTAATTTTTCATTTTCCTCTTTTTTATTCAAACATTGAGTAAATAGGGGAGGGACTTGGATGTTTGATCTTGCTTCAACTTGTGGCCTTTCAATGTCAACAACCTCCTCATCACTTTCATTGACCTTTTTCTTATTGTTTACCTCTATTATTTGAGGTTTGACCTCCTTTGCTTTGGACTTGGGCATATTCTCACTCACATCTCCTATAAAGTGTTCCTCAAGAGCTATTCCACTCCTTGTGAAAATTGCTAGGACTTGTGCGTCATTCTTTGGTTTGGAAATTATGTCAGTTGGAAGTCCACCTTTAGTTCTAGCATTTAATTGTATGATATTTTCCCCATTTGAGTCTCCAATACTTGATAGAAGTGAAGTGAGACACCACCATTTAAGAGAGGTAGGATAACTCACCCTTCAACTCATGGACCATTTTGCCCATGCCTTCTACTCTAGCCAAGATCGTTGCTAATATATTGTAATACTCCATACTTTTCTTATCTAAGTTTAGCTTCGAGTGTATCAAGGTTTAGCTTTAAAATCGTATAACTATTGATGTGTATAGAATTTTCCAGCTCTAGACACACCAATGTATTGATAATTGAATCAATTTTCCAATGATACCAATTTTGCCTTAATTCGATATTTGATTGAGAAGTTATGACAATTTTAGTGAAAATAGTATGGCATCGGAAAGCATCGCATCTGGGTGCAGGACAAATTCGTAATTGTGTAATTTCCAGTGGAGAGCCGCGATTAGCCTACATCAAGGAGAAGTTCTAGTTCCTATTCTTCCCTTTCCAGTGGCTTAACATAATTTGCTTATATTGCATTGAAATTCCCAATTGGATGTCATGGTGGAGTGCAAAATGGCACTCGTCCTTTTTCAAGTGAAGCAACGCGATTATGCCACATCGTGCTAGAGCCTAAAATGGAGTTCATCCTTTTTCTAGTAAGCCACCGCGATTGTACCGCATAGCGGTGGGGCTCAAAACTGATACTTCCTGTTATGCTTTAAATTTTAAAGGGAAATTTCATCATTTCCCCAAGAACCAATTTGTCAAAAATGGATAACTAATACTATTGTAACCATTATATGCATATATTTATCAAAATTACTCTCCAAGGAAACCATATAACTCAAATCTTAATCCCCAATAAATCCAAATTCCACCATTATTTATCCAAGATAACCTAAAATTCAAAAATTCCAATTCAAGATATTGAAGAATCTATATTCAAAAGAACAAATAGGAACTGAAAGTTGAAGCTACTTCAATTATTCATCAATTAAGGTATGTGGTGTTTCAACAAGGTTAATTCTTTCATCCTTGTGCCCAAAACTAGTTTTTTATTAAAAAATTACAAGATTTTGTATGATTACCCATGAATTTCAAATTAGGGGTCATGCCCAAATATTTTTATATGAAGATTATGGGAGATCAAGTGATTTAGATGATGAATTGCATGATTATTTTCATATTTTCATGCGTATGATATAGATTTCTTAATAGAGAATTGAATTTCAATGCTTTCATTACTAAGCCTGAACTTTATTATGGTTTGACATAAATTTGATGCATGGGCTAGTAAGCCCTAGTTTGAATTTTTATATTTCAAGAATGAATATGCTTTAAGCACCCCATGAACAGTTATTTTCAAATTTTGTTAAAGATTTAATTTTTTGATCTTAACTTAGACATGGAATCCACCTAACTGTTTTAGTTACAGTTTAAAATAACATATATACAGTTGATTTCCATTGTAAACCATTTTTCTAGTTTTAAAGTGGATTTCCTATAGAATGAGAACACAAATTAAAGAAACTTGTATTTTGCACCAAGTTGGGTTTGTTTATATGCCCCAGAACTACGAGCCAAAGTAGGTACAGATTATCAGATTATTCCTATTACTATATGGATGACAGTTACAAATGTGATCACTTAAATTAGGTTATTCTCCTTTGCAAGAGTATGACACCTCTCCTCAATGTGATGTTTTTCCACAATGGAACTAGATGTTTTACACTATGATAGCTTACATAGGGTATGTCAGTTAGAAAAACCTTCCGTGCAGAATAGTTTTTAAAAGAACCTCCATAAAGGTTATAGAAAAGGGTAAAGAATAATAGAAAATCTTTAGAAACTAAGTGTAAAGGCTCACGATTTTACTTAGATATTGTTTTATATAAGTCATTATCTACTATATTTCAACTTTTAGTATGTAGACGTAAAAGTGAGTCCTTTCTACACTTAGACCATATGATTTTAAGATAAAATAAAAGTACAACTTTTAGAACTAAGTGTTATGACTCACTAGATATATATAGCATGTTTTATCACTCATGATCATGATTCTTAGTTTTCAGTCATCCAAGATATTGTGAGTCATCTATACTTAGCCTGTATTGATTTAAAATTTACAAAAATATTGAGATATTATTTTACTTATGCATTCATCACCATACATTAAATACAATCCAGATGTAATGATCCAAATATACGTCTATGTTCTCCATTATCTCATAATGTAGGTTTAGGTGCTCAATTTTAGTAGCATGAGTGATTTAGACAATCTCTATCTGGATCACAATAGTTGGTTAATCATCATAGTTCGGGGACCTAGTCCTTCAATTTTTCAGCATTTTAGTATAAATTATTCAGTATTTTCAAATAATTTGAGTAAGTTGGGGGTTTGTCCTTGTGACTCTTTAGTTTTTAATAGTCGAGGCTTGTAAGACTACTAGATATTATTCAGAGTTCCAGTTTTGATTGATCAGACTCTTGAGTTTATTATTTTTAGATATTATATTCAGACATTTTCAGCTTAGCTTATACCAAATTTTGTATTTTAGCTTTGATTATATGTCTATATTTCTTTATTATGAGTGTCAGATTTAGTAGATGGCTTACTTGGTTAGTTTGAGGATACTCGTAGTCTTGAGCACTGTGTGACATCTCGTAAACCATTTTTGATATGTTACTAACTTTGTATTGGAGCCTAAGGTTATAAGAGTCCTACAGAGTCAGACAATCCATATTTCGTAGAGTCTTCATCATGCATGTGAAGCGCACTACATTTATGAGCAAGAGTCTACATAATATTTTAGGAAATTATCTCTTTTTTTAAAAATCTATCATGCATATAGTGTCTGTATTTGCTTTAACTTGTGCTCTTACATGACAGTTGAATATGCCTCCTCGCAGAGCTAATGTACATAGAAATGATAACGAGACACCCCAGCCCACTGACCCTATGGATGAAAATGTATCCTATGTTGAATTTCGGGCTGCCTTTCAAGCGTTGGCTAGGCTGTAAGTACAAATGTTTAGCAAAACCATCAGCTGGTAGTCCCACTTCAGCAGAATGTGTATTTAGCATTAGCTAAAATTTGAGACTTCTTGAAAATATATTTGTTTGAGTTCTTTGGGTCAAAAGTATTGAGGACCCACAACTTTACTTAGAAGAGATAAAAAGATCACCCATATTATTCATTTTAATGAGGAAGAGAGTGTAGAATCGGCATCCTATATGCTTAAAGATATGTTTTATGGTTGGGTGGTTATGTAGAAGAATGGTAGAGGTGAGAATGCAACTCCTATGAGTTAGTAGGTGTTTCATTATGCATTTCTAGACAAGCTCTTTTTGGGTGAAATGAGAGAAGTTAAGGTGGAGGAATTTTTTCACTTAAGGAAGGGGTCGATAATAATGAAAGAGTACTACCTTAAGTTCAACCAGTTGTCTATGTATGCCCCTATTATGATGTCTTACCCTAAGGCAAGTATGAGTAAGTTTGTTACTGGAGTATCTAGTTTATTAGTCAAGGAGTGTAGGACGGCCATCATTATTGGGGATGTGGATCTTGCTAGTTTGATAATTCATGCTTAACAGATTGAGGTAGAAAAAATAAAAGTGAGAGAAAGGGAAAATCAAAATGCTAGAATAGGGCAATTTGAGTATGGCCAGACTAGATTTGGAGGAGGAATTCATTCGCAGTTTCAAAATTGTTTATCTATGCCAGTTGTATCTTTAGCCAGTGCTCCCACCCTAGAGCTAGATAGCAGAAGTAGGGTAAGATTTCTATGTCTAGTTCTCAGAGTAGTTTGAGTGGAACGCCCAGTTATTCTCCATGAGCTAAGTGTGGTAAGAATTATCTTGTTGAGTATTTATTTGAATAGAAAAGTTGTTTTTGTTATGGTAATTTGGGTCATGGAATCAAAGATTGTCCACATGCTAAGAAGAGAAATAGGGATGTTCATCCCCTAACTATGGCAATGCAGTACCCCGATCGTTTCTTAAGCCTAAATCCATCTTTTGAGTGGATATGTATGACTTCCAAAGTGATTGATGTTTAAACCATGTTGTATTTCCATTGATACCAATTTCATCAAAATCTAACATTGGATGAGTGAGTTATGGTCATTTTACTCAATGGTATCAGATCGCCTAGGTTTGACGGTCGACCTGGTGGACCGTCAGGTCCCTGGTTGACAGTCAAGTGCCCCATCAATCTGAGGCAGTGACTCCTTTTTTAGGCCATCATTCGATAGACATGTTTGTGGACCATCAAAAAGTTGACGGACCATCAAGGGGTCCGTCAGGTCGAGACTAAATATCTCATTTATGGCCCTCGAGTGACGGATGCCTTGGTGGACCGTTAGTTTCCTGATGGACCATCATTTCAACCATCACATTGATGCAGAACGTTCCAGTTTTGGCACTTGAGTGACGGACGATCTGGTGGACCATCAGGAGACTTCACGGACCATCAGATCGACCGTCACAGTCCTCAATCAGTGAATTTTAGCTTTTTCAAAAAGGGCATTTTAGTTATTTCCTCCCCATGTGGTCTTATATATATATATATATCAAAGTAGAGAAGATCCACTCATTTTCCTACTCCTTTCTCTTCCAATCTTCTAAGAATCTCCTAGAAACTAAGGTTTCTACAAGATCAAAAATCCAAATCCTTTTCCCAGAAATCCAAAGAAACTTCTATGACTTTCTCCAAGTTTTTCAAGAACCAAGTCTCCCAACACAAAGGAATCAAGAATCATGGCCTAAAAGGGTTAGAAGAGTTCCAAACAAGTTTCTACATATTCAAATTAAAATCCAAGGTATGTGGGGTTTGAACAAGAACACTTCTTTCATTCTTATTCCTAAAGATTTACATTGTTTGAATTTGAGTCGAGTTAGGAATCCATAGTCGTATATGATGTACCGATGAGATATGTTGTTGTTTTGGTCATCATGATAGACCCAAGAGCTGATATTGATTGAGGTATATTTCCTAACATATTCTGAGCTGAGTCTTGGAGGAGTATTTAGCATTGAGCTAAAAATTTGGTATTTCTTAAGAACTACGTGGCACCATAGGATTGATGTTGATAATTTTGGGCCAAAGGCCGAGTATGAGATTGTGATGATGAGATTGAGGTTGTACTCCCTGGCAAGAGTAAGACACCCCTGCTAATATGGGGTTGTCTCCTTAGGAGGGCCAAATATTGGACTCCATGCGACTCACATGGTGTAGTTATATCGGTTATAAGAAACTCTCAAAACCATAATAATCTAAATACCTTGAGTTACCGAGTCACTCTAAGTCATGAGTCAAAGCTTTTGAGTTGATTTGAATGATTTATGAGATTTATGAAGCATGTGTTATTACCAATGATTTATGGAAATAATATTTTAGATAATTCAAGCGAAGAGATTTATTACTTTCAGCATGCATGGTTTTCTAATACACTTACGATATTATTTAAAATGTTGCATCCACCCCCACATACTCAATACATTCCTAAGTACTGACTCTCATACCCTTTTGTATTCTATATTTCCTTGTGATATAGGTTTAGGTGCTCAGTCTCAGCCGCCACAGTGATCTACATGTACCTTCATCTATATTCTTGAAGTTGGTGAGTCCTCATAGTTCGAGGACCTAGGTTCATGATTTTTGTCTTGCTAATTGATGGTTGTTTATTTTTTCGTTCAGCATAAGACAGTTGGGGATCTGTCCCAATAGCTCTTCTGTCTTTTGTAGTAGAGGCTTTGTCAGACCAGAGTACCAGTATGTACAGAATCTTGGTATTTTGATTGTACAGGACCGTCTTATTTTGTATCTCAGTAAGTTCGTGGCATGATTATTCTTCCTTATTACCGCTCGATTATTGTCTTGGTGAAATATAGGAGTAAAGACACTCTCAGAGGGTTAGCTTAAGGCTGTGTGTGGCCTTAAGCACCATGTGATGTCTCGAGATAGGTTCTTGGGGCATTATAGGAAACTAGCACACCAGCTTCTCAAGGTTACCCAGTCCATCCTCAGGGCATATTATCAAGTACTGGTGGTAGTCAGTTCCATAATCGATTTTATGCATTTCCATCACATCAAGTGTAGGAGAGTTCAACAGATGTTTTCACTATCATGCTTTATGTCTTTCATATTGATATTTATATTTTGTTAGACCCTGCGTCAAATTTATCTTATGTGACCCCATTAGTTGAAGTAAATTTTTAAATAGCTCCTGAAAAGATCCATGAGCCCTTCTTAGTTTCTACCTCTGTAGAGATTCTTCATCACCAGATCCATAGACTAAAGAACAATGAAGTTCCCTTGGTCAAAGTTCTTTGGAAAAATCAGTCCGTTGAGGGTGCTACTTGGGAAATAAAAGCAGACATGCGTACCAAGTATCCTCACCTCTTTTCCTCAACCTCAGATTCATCCAAAGGCAATAGTCCTCCATAATTCAGTTCTTTTCTAGTCTCAAATTCAACTATATAGTTATCATCATGTAAATTCATGCACTTTCATATTAGTTTAGTCGCTCAGTATGTTTTTCATTAAGTCATGCAGTTTGTTTCAATTGTGCATGCCAGTATATAGCCTCAGTTCCTCAATATCTTCAGTTTAATTTATCCCATTCAAGGATGAATGTTTCCAAGGGGGAGATATCGTAATACCCCATACTTTTCTTAGCTTAGTTAAGCTCTTCATGTGTTAAGGTTTAACCTCAAAAGAATATAACTCTTCAAGTATATAGAATCTCCATCTCTAGACCCACTAATGTGTAGATAATTGAATAAGCTTTCCAACGATACCAATTTCACCTTAATACAATACTCGGTTGAAATGTTATGGCATTTTAGGTGAAAAAAGTAGGGAATCGCGATAAACACTGCATCAAGGTGAAGACAAATATGAATTGTCCTATTCCCAATGGAACACTACTATTAGCCCACATCGCGGTGAAGTTCTAGTTCCCATTTGTCCCTTTTAAGTAGCTCAATGCGATTTGCCTATATCACATCAAAATTACAACTGGACAGACATCGTGTCGCGGTGGAGTGCAAACTGTCACTCTTCTTTTTCCAACGATGCAACACAATTATCCCACATCGCACCAGAGCTCAAAATGGCATTCGTCCTTTTTTCAGTAAGCCACCACAATTGTACCACATCCTGGTGGGACTAAAAATCGGGACTTCTAATTTCGAGTTAAATTTTTAAAGGGAAATTTAATTATTTCCCCAAGCCCCAATCGATGGAAAAATATATAATTGATCTTATTCTAACCATTATAAGAATATTTTCATAAAAATTACTCTCCAAGGAAACCCTAGAACTCAAATCTTAATCCCCAAGAAATCCAAATTCCATCATTCTTTATCCAAGATAACCCAAAATTCAATATTTCAAATTCAAGATATTGAAGAATCTATCATCAAGAACACAAATAGGAACTCAAAGTTCAAGCTTCTTCAATTATTCATCAATTAAGGTAAATGGGGTTTCAACAAGGATAATTCTTTTATTCTTCTGCCCAAAATAAGTTTTTAATTTCAAAGTTACATGATTTTATATGATTACTAATGAATTTAAATTTGGGGTTCATACCTTTATATTTCTATTTGATGATTATGAGATTTCAAGTGATTCAGATAATGAATTGGATGGCTATTTTCGTATTTTCATGCATGTGTTATAAATTTCCAGATTTAGAATTGAATTTCAATGCTTTCATAATTAAGCATGAACTTTATTATGATTTGACATGAATTTGATTCATGGGTTATGAAACCCTAGTTTGAATGTTGATATTTCAAAAATGACTATGCTTTAAGCATCACATAAATGGTTATTTTCAGATTTTGATAAAGATTTCATCTTTTGATCTTAGCATAGACATGGAATCCACTTTGTAGTTTCAGTAACATTTTAAAATAACAGATACACATTTGGTTTCCATTATAAACTGTTATACTAGTTTTTAAAGTTGATTTCCAATAGAATGAACACATAGATTAAAGAGACTAGTATTTAGCACCAAGTTAGGTATGTTTACATGCCCCTGAACTATGTTTCAATGTAGGTATAGATTATCACATTATTCCCATTTCTATATGGATGGTCGTTTTATATATGATCACTTAGATTAGGTTATGCTCCTTAAAAAGAGTATGACACCTCTCCCCAACATGAGGTTTTCCCATAAGGGAACTAGACGTTAGACCCTATGATAGCTCACATAGTGTATGTCAGTTGGAAAAATCTCCCTTATAGAGCAGTTTTTAAATGAACCTCCCTACAACTTACAGAATAGAGTAAAGAATAACAAAAAAGCTTTAGAAACTAAGTGTGAAGGCTCACAATTTTATTCAGATATTGTTTTAAATAAGTCATTAGCTATTAGATTTTAGGTTTCAGTTTACAGATATAAAAGGTAGTCCTTTCTACACTTTGACAGTATGATAGCAAGATAGAATAAAAGTATAGCTTTTAGAAATAAGTATTATGACTCACTATATTTATATAGTATTTTTTATCACTTTTGATCACGATTCTCAATTTTTAGTTATTCAATCTATTGTTAGTCATGTACACTTTGCATTCATTCTTTTGCAAATTTACACTAATGTTAAGATATTATTTTTACTATGAATTCACCCCTATAAAATCAGTACAATCTAGAAGTACTTATCTATTTATACATTTATGTGCTATATTGTCTCATAATATAGGTTCAGGTCCTCAGTTTCAGCAGCATGAGTGATTTTGAGCATCTCTATCTGCATCCTGATAGTTTGTTAGTCCTCAAAGTTTGGGAACCCAGTCCTTCAGTTTTTCAGATTATTAGTAAAAATAATTCAGTTTTTTCAGATAGTTTGAGTCAGCTAGGGGTTTGTCCCAGTAAATCTCTTGTTATTAGTAGAGAGGCTTGTCAGGTTGCTAGATATCAGTCAGATTTCTAGCATTGATTGATCAGACTATTGAGTTTAGTTTTTTCAGATATTATATTTAGACATTTTTAGCTTAGCTCATACCAAATTCTAGATTTTATCTTTGATTATATGTCAATATTTCTTTAGTATGAGCTTCATATTTAGTAGATAGCTTATAAGGTTAGCTTGAGGCTACTCGTAGTCTTCAGCACCTTGTAAATTCTCAAAACACTTTTTTGGGGTGCTACACATACGCTCGGTCTTAAACTTTTAGTGGTCAATGGAACTTGATTTCTTGGCTTTAGCGCTATCATGAGGAGGGACATAAAGGTCATATTCACATTCACTATCTCTCCAATCTTTATCCCGCTAACAGTCCATCCAGTCTTGGTTCTCACCTTGCCTTTGATGGGTAGGGCGGGAACACCTCAAGTAGTTTACCATGTAGTGTATTTATTAATCCAACTTCTTTTCCTCTTCATCCTTTTCATAAGGTTTCAATGCTATGCGTATCTTGCTTTTGTGGGTGAAGCCATAACATGCTTCGTCAAGAGCTCAAGTATAATTTTGGCCATGTTTTCATCCTTCTCTTCTTATAATTTTCATTGTTTATTAGTCACCACGGATGTGGTACAATGGCTTTTGAAAGCTTTGTTGTCTTGGGTATGCCAATCCCAATTTCATTTTGATACTTCCACTATCAATCGAAAGGCCACAAGATGATGCAATCTCAGTATAGAACGGCCTGCTGCATTATCCACCACCCTTTTTTTTATAGATAAACATCCCTATAGAAAATCTCAAGGAGCATCTTTTTTGGGGCCTCATGATTTGGGAATTGATCTAACTTTTCATTAAACCTCTCCCAAGCTTCAAATAACGACTCCCCATTCATTTTCCAAAAGTTCACAATCTCATCATGCTTTTAAAGCATTTTTTATGGTTGGAAATATCTATCAAGAGACACCATAGTAAGCTCTTCCCAAAATATAATTGAGTCGGGTGGAAGTGAGCAAAGCCATAAAACCGCCTCACCCAATAGTGAAAATGGGAAAAGTCTAAACCGGATTGATTCTTGTGTAATATGTGCTATGTTAAATGGCATAGAAACTTCCATAAATTTCATCAAATGGATATTCGGGTCCTCATTTTCTTAACCCCCATACAACCATTTTTTTAACATGTGAAACATAATACTAGTCACATGAAACACTCCATTCTCGTTTGTTGGCGGAATGTGAATTGCACTTGTTTGTTCCACCTCATTTAATTGGTCATCATCATTAAGAGGGGCATCGAAGGGGACCATATTACTTGAGTTATCGCTAATTGTCCCATTTACACTTTGATCACCTACATAAGATTCAAAAACAACAAATAATGTAAATTACATTACACTGGGTATTCCCAAGAAAGAATGATCCCACACAAGAAAAATCTATATTTTACTCCCCGCCAATTGCGCCATTATGATAATGCCCAACTGACTCGCATGTTTAAGGGGTGAGCTAGTCATTGTCAAGTTACCTTATTTAAATTAGGGTCAAATCTCAAAGAGTGAATTTAAAGACTTCAAACCCTAAGGATGTTCAAGTTACTAAAAGATTACACGAAATGCTAATAAAAAATAACATATTGAATGGAATTGGGGGATTTGTTTGGAAAATCTTAACAACAAATTTTAACAAGCACTTGGTGAATAAAACTTTTAATTAAAATTCAAGATACAGAGGAGATCTTGGGATTAAGTCTACCTAGAGGTAATACATGTGGATTAATGTTGGTTCCTCATGAAATTTTAGTTGTTAACTAAAGGATAATCTAGGTCAAAGTTCATTGGGGTCAATCTTTCAACAAAACCACAATGATTTCACCTATTCGCTCTTTCGAGCAACTAACAAATGTAATCATTTTTATAATAACCCAAAACCTCAATTAAGCATCTTTATTTCTAAGATAATTTTGTTGATATAAATTACACTCCCAAAACACTTATTTCTAAGATAGCAAAAAGGTAGTAAACCATAGGCTCAATTTTCCACCATTTCCTTGTCCCCTTATAACCTTCTTTTGAGGATGTGATGGGTTACCTAATGTTCACATTTATCCCTCTTTTAAGGATGAGAAAGGGTTTCTAGAGCTTACGACTTTCACCTATCCAACCTATTTAGAGATTTGGGGTTTTCACCCATCAAATTTAAACTTATAAGCTCAAGCAATGGTGGAATCCATTCTTAACAACTAAATTCCTTGCAAACAAAATAATACCCACACACAATTACACTCTACTTTTACATAATCCCAAGAATAAATTATATAGCTATTCATGATGAAAGTAAGGAGAGATATACCATGGGGATTATCTAAAGCATTCATTCTTCAAAAAAATCCCAAGAAATTTTGCCTCCAAATTTTATTGCACACTTTCCCAAACTAGGGTTTCAAGTTTAGAATTCAAAAAATATTTTATGAGGTAAGATCTCCTTAAAGAGAAAGGGTTTTTTGCTTAAATATGGCTTGGGATGCATCTAAGTGCTTTTATAGATCTACCCTAGGTATATTCCCGCTAAATCACGATCGCGCATTGCTCCCCACAACCACGACCATACTATCATGATTGTGTGCCACGACTGTATTAATCTGACTATCTTGACTGACTGCGACTGTGGATAGAGGACCACAATCGCTGTAAATAAGGCTAATGTATTCCAGGTCATTATATGCACTCTTTTTTGCTCCCTTTTTATCATTTTAAGATCCCATCCACATCTATTGGACTTCTCAACTTTGTGCCTAGAAACAGTTGATATTAGTGCATCTATCCATAGATTTTATCTCATTTATTCATTCA